>QGMF01000058.1:0-86370 GCA_007821475.1 Lachnellula arida | reverse complement strand
AATAAGAAAAACAACGCAAAACAACGCAAAACAACACAACACAACGTCTCTCCAGGCTCTCGCAGCTTTCCGAATTCAAGAACCGTGATTCAGAAGCAAAGGCTCGCGGAACTCGTTAGGGGGTATTTATGCTGTATAAGGAGAGCATAGTGCGTGGTTTAGAGAGGTGTGTATGGCGAGGGCGGAGAATGAGGTGTGGGGTGTTGTTTAGCTGGTGAGGGAATTGGAAGAGGGGGGTATGGAGGGCATGTGTAAGAAGCTGTACCTGGAGATTTGAAGTTAGTTACGTGCTGGATGCTGGGTTTGCGAGGTCGTGCGTGTTGAGGTATTGAGTATGCGAAGAAAGGTGGTGAAGGAGGCTGGTGCGGAAAAAGAAGATGGATTGAGATGGGAGTTGGAGTTGGGGATGGGGATGGGGATGTGAAATATGTTGGGTTCTGGACGATGTGCTTTGGGCAGAGGAGAATATCTCGGATGCTACTCGTGTGGATGATTGTGGAGGGGGAGTCTATGAATGAGTTTCATGCTTGCTGGTAGACGATGCGCATCTTTGTGACGAGTACCGCTGTAGGTGGTGATGATGTGTTCTTGCTGGACTTTAGCATTGCTTAGGGAACTGTTTTACCCTGGATGGACTTCCCCTATAGATGGGGTTCCCCCTTGGATGGGGGTAGTTAGACTTCCCCCCTCTATGGGATTAGTTGGACTTCCCCCCTTAATGGGATTAGTAGGGCTTCCCCCCTAAACTTCCCCCCTCTATGGGATTAGTAGGACTTCCCCCCTAAATGGGGGTACTTGAGCTTCCCCCCTAAATGGGCGTAGGCGGAGCTCTCCCATAAATGGACTTCCCTCCTGGATAGGCTTCCCCCCGGCTTAGAATAGGTCTCCCCCAGCTTAGAACAGGGCTTTGATTTGATAGTTATTGCCCTATTATACCATGAATGAGGAAGAAGAAGAAGAAGAAGAGAGCGTGTCATTGAAAAGACTCAATGGATTACGAAACACTGAAACCGTGAACATGATTTAAGCCAACTCTGGTTTTGAGCAGACATCAGTCCCCAGTCACAGATCACCTCTGTCAAGAATTGAAATATTGTAATACACCATACTCGTCAATTGGCAGTTGAAACAAACAAAGCCCACCGCAATTCCATTGGTTCTGGAATCTAGTGCAGCCCGCATGCCTCCGTCAGATACTGCATTTCATTCTATAAGAAACACGAATGAATGTTCGCCTTGGGGCACAAAGAGTAGCTCCCCTATCTTTCGACCCAGGCATACATAAACATAAATCCGAATACCTGTCTGTTCCTCTCGAATCCAGTTGAAGCAAAGGATATCTACTAATACCTCCATTTTCCGCCCGTTGCCACCAAGTCCCGAGAACAATAAATTAGCCACTGCTAAATGAGCAAACAGTAACTGATGTATATCAACTTGAAATTTAATAACTAAACAAACGTACCATTTCGAGGCAAGGAACTATTATTCAGCCTCTTCTACTAGTCTTCGTATGCAATTTCGAACGCTCTTCGCAATATCGACTGGCACTTGTCTTTAATAAACAACTACTATTTCCCCTCCTTCTGTTTCGTGGAGCGAGAGCTACAGTAACGTCCGGATATCAAGCCATTCCGTAGGAAAACGTTGTCTTCTAAAAGGCAGAAGGCAGCGGGATTCAGATTCTACTGTGTTCTGTGAGCTCTTGCTCGAGGTTTTGTCTAGGCATTGACGCTTGTGTGGTGTAACGCTTTTACATTCGGAGTCTTGGACTGTAAGAGGAAGGTGTGAAGTTGTGGGATTTGAAAGAGAGAGAAAAGGAAAAGAAGAAAGCTCAGAGTCCGATAATGACTTGATGATCGGTTTGGAGTCATTTTACCCACTTGAGTTGAGATGATTAGGAATTGAAAAGGGATATAATAATGGAGGCTGCTTGGAAAACTGAGGAGAGCATCTCTGGGAGCTTCACTTGACGTTTCGACCAACCTCTCTAGAAACCGTTCCGTGTCATGTTGAAGAGCGTTGAGGAAATCCGTTGCATTTGCACGTTGCTGAGAGATCGTATCCGCACCTGCCATGTTATACAATCCATGCATTAACTCATCCCATGTCATCCCGAGGAAACCCATGCCTTTATACCAGCACGCACGAAACCTCGCAACCTCCTCATCTCGCAATCGTCAATCTTCATACACGTCCGTCCGTCCGCAGATCACGAATTCTGATGCTCTATCTCTCTCTGTACCACCACCACCACCACCACCTATTTCCCAGCAACCTCCTTCACCTTATCAAGCGCCGCCCTGGCCTCCTCCTCAACCTTGCCCACAGCACCCTTAACCCCACTCTCAGCCTTGAGCTTCGCCTCCTCCTCCCTGCCACCCCACTTGTTGTACTGCGCCCACCTGTATCCCTGCGTGAGCTGCGAGCCCTCGTTGATGAAGTGGCAGGCGAAGAGCAGGTAGTTCTTGGGGGACACGGCTAGGGCGTAGCGCATGAAGGTTGCAGAATAGATGATCAGGGCGCCGGTCATGGTGCCGGAGATCCTGCGAGAGGAGCATTGCATTAGCTTTGGTCTTTTGGTTACAGAGGTATGTGTGTTGACCGGTGGTGGGAAAGAAGTGTTGGGATGGAGGGCCGGAAAGGATGATGCTCGGCACTTACAATTCTGGACTCTTCTGCGTGTCCATTACGGCTGCAATGGGGATACCGAAGTTCGAGACGGGGCCCCAGAAATCTACTCGTTGTCAGCTTTCCAATTCTTCCTTTCGAGTCTCAACAGATACGTGGACGCAGAGCGGATAGCAGGAGCTCCGTTATCGCAGGAATCTCGAGAGGAACGTACGCGTAGAGCAGAAATAGCTCAGCATAGGGCGAGAGCGAATCTTCGCATTGATACCGCGGAACCAGGATGCCATTGTGAGGTTGGAGAAGGTGAGAGGTTGTTGGGTTCTTGACAGTTCGGCTTTCCTTTTGATGGGAGTTGGTTTGATATTACCCACCTTTTCCCGAGATGAGACGAGTCACGTGGTTATGTTTAGAGAGAGCTTCTTGAGCTTTCAGAATTAGAGCTTCAAGTCACTATACACCGTCGGCGCAGGTCAAAGGTATCATTGATAGCAAATGGTAAGACAGTCAAGTTGCATTCATTTGCATGGTAGTGCTGTCTATGCTACATTTCTCAATTTTTGGTATGAAGCCAAACTCCCCCACAACGCCGTTACTGTGCTTGGATTTTCTCTGCCTATGTCATGCTTCATCAAACTTTCATGCTGTATCCTGAGCTGAATGATAATCCTATCTTCTTGGAGGAGCAAACCCAGGAGGTGGGCCTTGTCCTGGGAAACCAGGTGGTGGGAAACCTCCAGGAGGGAATCCTGGTGGTGCTATTCAAAACCGTTAGTAGTTGTTACAATTTTGCACAAGACTAGAATCTTCTTACCTCCTCTACCAGCAAATGGTGGTGGCGCTCCAAAACCTCCAAATGCGGGGGGTCCACCGATACCTGCCGCAGGTCCCTAATGCCATATTAGCAACATATCCATAACAGCCAACACATGTAAACTTACTGCCAAGCCGACAGCAGCACCCCTTCCAGCTGGACGTGCAATACCAGCACCTGCCTGCAGAGTCGAAGAGATTCCACCTGGCGCACTGGCTCCTAGTCGCGCAGCGGGGTCGGCTGGTGGGGGTGATTCGACGGAAAGGGAAATGATATGGGCGCCTCGGACAATGGTCAGACCTAATGTACGTTTCTCTTCGGATTCGACGAGGGGTGCTGAGCTGCTGCTTGCGCCTGGAGCAGCACTAGACTTCGCGGCCTTGCGCTTAACGCGTCTGAACTCTTCGGTGTCTGCAAGAACGAGGTTCATGTGCTATTTGAGAGGTTAGCAAGTATATATGCAGTGCCTCCAAGAATTGCATACCTTGTCAAAAGCCAACATCTGTCCAACCATCTGGCGTCCATCGTTCATAGTGACCCTCATCCGATAGTTGATCTAAACTCCACATCAGCCACAGATCCATGTCGCAGGGGCGCAAAAAGCTTCAAGAGCATCGCAGAGGGTGTAACGTACGAGACCAGCCTGTAAAGAGAGCAAAAGTCAGCCTATAATGTCAACCAAGAGCTTGCGAAGATGGGCACGAAGAGCGAGACTCACCATCTTTCCTTGCTTGTTTGCCATGATGGACGAGATGCACGAATTCACGGCGTCTCTTGATGGGTTTCAAAGAATAGTTATTGAAGTTCTGGGACTTCAAATAACTCGTCGGCTCTGGGCAAGCGTATGAGTATGGATATTCGATGTTGCTTCGATATATCGAGGTTGAAGCTCCAAAATTGTTCGTCTACGCTAACGCTAATTAAAGTTTAGCGCGAAAGTTGCTATCGCACATTCTGATTTTCAAATTAATCCAACTACGCGAACTTTGAGATTTCTGAACAACGACAATCTTCACGCCGACGACAGACGACCAACAGCAAAGATGGCTGAAGCAAAAAGCGCCAATCCCATGAAGGATCTTCGCATCCAGAAGATCGTCCTCAACATTTCCGTCGGAGAATCTGGTGACAGACTTACTCGTGCCGCAAAGGTGTTGGAGCAACTGAGTGGTCAAACTCCCGTGTACAGTACGATGAGCACCTTCTGAATGCGAATCCCCTCAGGAGGCTTTTGTCTAACAGCATCTTCACAGGCAAGGCCAGATACACCGTCCGTACCTTCGGTATCCGTCGTAACGAGAAGATCTCTGTCCACGTAACCGTTCGCGGCCCAAAGGCTGAGGAAATCTTGGAGCGTGGATTGAAGGTTAAGGAATATGAACTCCGCAAGCGCAACTTCTCTGAGACTGGCAACTTCGGCTTCGGTATCAGCGAACACATCGATCTCGGTATCAAGTACGACCCGGCGATTGGTATCTACGGAATGGACTTCTACGCATGCATGTGAGTAGAATCGATATCAGCATACAGTGGATGAGTATTGACAAGCATTAGGACCCGACCTGGTGAGCGTGTTGCCAAGCGTCGCCGATGCAAGACCTCCATTGGTTCCGCCCACAAGATCAAGCGTGATGAGACGGTCAAGTGGTTCAAGAACCGTTTCGAGGTAAGAATGGCTGTTCTATACGCCGAGTTCTTTGCTAATCATTTAAATAGGGTATTGTCCGATAAATTCTCTGCGGTATTCGTCGGCATGGGAAAAGGAGTAAATGGCATAACACTGGCATCATTGGTTGTATCTTACTGCATCTACGGATCAGATCACAATGAATAGTGCACCAAACTGTCAAGCGATTCATTTGAATCTGCTACGGCCTAAGAGACCGACCGGCTTGCCGGCTTTTGCAATATTGTACTGAACTGATTGTGAATTTTCATTGAGTGAAATCGTGGCTTGTCTTTCCCCATCTATTCCCCTTCATTCTCTGAACGCCAACCCCATGCCAAAGTGGCATAAAAACCAGTCCTTCCATACCCATTTCCCTCTATACCCATTTCCCTCTACAAAGTACAATGCGCAGACCTCTCTCTCTCTCACCACATCCCCATCCCCATCTCACTTCCCACTATCCGTCCCATTCATAAGATTATTAAACATCTTCCCCACCACAGAAAGCTACACCATCATCAGCCACAGTACCTATACCATACCCGCGTATCTACTCCTGGAAACAAAACAAGCAACATACCTCTTGTCTCTGATCACTAATCTCATCCTTAAACTTCGCACTCCCCACCCCCTGCTGCGCGCTCGCGCCCGCCTGCTCCTGCGATCCCAGCTTCGACGCCGAACCCGGCGTGTGGTGATTCGAAGCCCCGGCACGACTGTACGCAGCCTCGATATTCTTGACGCCGGGGGTCTTGCCGGAAAGTAGGTCTCCGATGGTTGAGGTGGGTTTCTTGTCCTGAGGAGAGGAAGACATGGTTGGTTGGTTGGTATGGGAGGGGTTTCTTGTTCTTGTTCTTGGATTTCCTGGCTTGGTATTTCTTTATGAATGAAGATTTTGAGAGGAAGAATGGTATGATGTGTTTGGGCAGCTGTTGAAGATTTTGTTTTATTGAACCCTTTGTACTATTACAGCTGTCTCTCTTACATAATCATCTCAGGGTCCTCGGAATGGAAGCGTCATTCCCCTTGTTGTGGGGTCTCAAATATGCACTAGAGCTAGTGCTTTCTGTGCGATGATTCTGTGATCTCAGTGACAACAGACTTTAAGATCTCCTGCCTAGTCAAGGGGTAATTGCCCTATATGCTTTCATTATTTGGTAGTCATATTTTGCTATCAAAGGGAAAGATGATGTGGATTCACAAGTTCAAGAATTTAACCAGAGTTTCTTAAAAGCAAGATACTTTCATTTTCACCATAATACCGGTGATACAATTCAGCAATTGATACACAGCCATCCCATCCATGCCATCAAACACCGACGATAAAACGCCCTCAACACCAGCCCTTGCCTTTCACGCTTCAACGCTCAGAAAGCCCGCAAACCATATCATACCCTTGCCATCATCACAAAACCATACTACTCTCTTTCTACCACCCCCATCCATCCCCATCCCATCCCAATCCCCAATTCACTTCGGCGGCGACAACCAGTTGTAAAGCTACCACACCACAAGAATCAGCCACCTATCCTCAAGCCCACACACACACAACAGTGACAGGCAAAAACTCACTTATTCCACATCTTGCCAATAATCCCCGTCGCCGGCTTCTGGTCACTGAACGACTCCTTGCGAGCCTGGGCCGCAGCATCGGTGCTGTTGCGCTTTTGGTTGACGAGGCCTGAGAAGAGGGTGTTTTGGGTTCCGGAAGACTGTATACATGAAAACAGATAGTTAGTCAGTGAGAGGACTTGAATTGAAGAAGTGGGAGAATGGGAATGGGAATGGGGAATGGAAGGGTTTGAGAGTTATTGGGGGATGGAGGGAGGGAGAGAGGACTAACACGACGGTTGGTGGCAGAAGCAGAGTCTCCTCCGACGTTGTTGGCAGGTGTGCTGGTAGGTCCTGAACCCCCGCGGCTCACGGCGGATGCTGAGCTGCCTTGGGTTGCCATTGCGATGTATGTATGGTTGGTTGATTGATGGATTGAAGTTGAGAGAGAGGTATCTAGATAGATACAAGGATTTCGATGTTCTTTTGAAAAGTTGGAGGAATTTTGTAGAAAGTAAGGGTTTTTGAAAGAAAGAAGAAAGTTTGAAACCGGAGGCCAGGTACCTTATACACACCCATCCCTTCCCCTCCCCGTCTCGTGAACACAAGCTCGCTCCAAGCATCAGGCTGGTTGGTCATGATCTCATTAACCCTCCTCCACTTGTACCTTCCCTTTCCCTTTCCTTTCCCCGCGCAAATGGTCTGACTCTTTCATCCTCACCCAATCAAAGCCCCTCAAAGTGAAAGAACCCCTTGATCAATCATCAAAGCATGCCATTTACCCCTCTACACCCAGTTGCACCCCTATACACACCTTCTCCACCTGCTCCCTCCCCACTCCACCCATCAAATCGGATCGCCGGGAAATATCCAAGGAAAAGCATGTCATATCATGACGATCATAAGCCTCTCGCTTATCCCTTTAAGTGGGGCGATCGTCCCGATGAGCTGATCTGAAGACTTGACAGACTACTCCGTATAGGTCAATAATCCTTTGTTCTTCCTTTCATCACTCTTACGCTTACTCCGTACAAAAGTCAGAGTACATATCTATGGAGTCATTAATATCAAAGATTAACCTACCTTAGGGCTGAGATGTAGAAGCAAAGAAATGGAGAAAACGAAAATGCTCAAAATATCACGTGTACATCCCCTTTAGGCAATACCAAGAGCTTTGTTGCATATCGCAATGCAACCACCCTCATTCCGCGCGCTACTTGCGCCCACTAAATGCTCAGTCCCACACTAACCTCCGAATTTTCAAAAACCAGCCCCATTTGTATTTCTGCATCTCAAACTTGTAATTTCTTGTATTTCCAGTGTCCTTAAAATTCCGATTTTCTCATACTCGAGCTCCTTCACGTTGACTTTTAAGTCCTCGCAATGTCGGGAAAGTCAATAAGACCTGCTACCACAGTAAGAGTAGGAGAAAAAGCACACAAGTTGTATGTAGGAGCAAAGGTTCTTAATTCATAAAAGGTCTACAGAGCCCCCCAACCATCAATCGTTCTTTTTCACATCATCTACACTTCACCTCATACTAAGGATACCTGTCCGTCATTTTGCCCATCGCTACAAAGTTCCACGTCCTCGAGGACTCCGCAATAAAATCTACTTTGACTCTCCAGGCTTGCCAATCTTACAGATGAGGTCTGCACCTCCAACCGAGTCACCCTCCTTGATCTGGATGCTACCTACTTTACCAGCATGCGGTGCTGAGATGACCATTTCCTATAAATCGTTAGCAAAAGCTCAGTAGCTAGAGTCGAAGCATGCGACTTACCATCTTCATAGCACTGAGCACAGCAATAGGATCACCCTTCTTAACCTCACCACCTTCGTGAACACGAATCTCAACAACAACACCAGACATCGGTGCACCAACTTGGCTCGAATCTCCAGGATCAGCCTTTGGTCGGGCCGTGTTCTCTACAGCAGCCTTGTTGTCATCAACAGTCACTTGTCGGACCTCACCTAAACATGAGTTAGCAAAGTTCGGAAAATCCCTAGTTCATAATACTTACCATTTACTTCGTAGAAGACTTCACGTTGACCAGTAGTATCGGACAGAGGACCAACAGCGAGAAGCTTTAGGATCAAAACCTTGCCCTTCTCGAGCTCGACGTGGAACTCTTCTCCAATCTCCGGAGCCGACAAGAAATATCTTGTAGGAAGGACGCTTAGATCGCCGTATTTCGCAATGAATTTCCGGTAATCCTCAAAGACCTTAGGGTACATGGCATAACTTGCAACATCACATTCAGTGACACTACCCCAGTTGGTATGGATGTCCTTCTTGATCTTCTGGAGATCAAAGGGCTCTAGAGTCAAACCTGGTCGCTTTTCGAGCTTGCGTCTACCACGAAGGGCGTTGGTACGGAGAGGTTCCGGGAAACCTCCGTATGGTTGACCCATAAGACCCTCAAAGAATTCAAGCACGGATCCAGGGAAGTCAAGTTCTCCGGCTCTCTTCTGTACAGAGTCAAAGTTCAACTTGTTGGAGACCATGAACTGGGCCAAATCACCAACGACTTTCGAAGTAGGTGTAACCTTGACGATATCACCAAGCAAGTCGTTGGCCTGCTCGTAGGCCTTTTTGGTCTCTGCCCATTGCGCACCAAGACCAAGCTGGGAAGCTTGGAACATCATGTTGGTCAGTTGCCCACCTGGTATCTCATGTTCGTAGACTTCTGGGTCGGGTCCACTGGACAGGAGTTAGTTATTTCATTCAAGAGTATTTTGGGAGCAGAGAAAGAACAAGTTCCCGTTTTAGGAAGTGTGCAAGCAGAAGTGTAATATGAAAGAACGTTGTACTTACGTCAGACCAGCTTCAAATGGAGAGTACAGAAGACGGAGCTGAGCCCAGTATGAATCAATCGCACGGACATGGTGGACATCCAGGCCTGGGTCGAGATCGCTGCCCTCAAGAGATGAGAGGACGGCACCAACACTGGGCTGAGAAGTCATCCCAGACAAGGAATCAGTAGCGGTATCCACGACATCAGCACCAGCGTTGGCGCATGCAACCATTGATGCCACACCGGTACCAGCTGAATCGTGGGTGTGGACGTGAATAGGAAGATCAGGGTACTTCTTGCGGATAGAGCCAATCAAAAGCGTAGCGGCCTTTGGCTTCAGCACACCTGCCATGTCCTTGATCCCGAGAACATGGATCTTGAGACCAACTAATTTTTCGACCAAGCTCAAGTAATACTCTAGGTTATACTTTTTCTTTGGGTTCAGCACTACAAAGAAATTAGTACCGTTTCATCTGCAGAGATTGAGAGCCGAGGGGGGTAAACACTCATCAAGAGTAGTAGATTGAAGAGGGGTAGACAAAAGGGTTGCTCACTGTCTCCAGAATAGCACACAGTACCCTCAACAACACCACCAGCTTGGTGAACAGCCTTGATACCAACCTCGAGTTGGTCAATATCATTTAGAGCATCAAAGACTCGGAAGATATCAACACCGTGCTTCTTTGCTTGCTCACAGAAGTGGTAGATGGCGTTATCTGGGAGAGAAGAGTACGCAACACCATTTGCACCACGCAGAAGCATCTGGAAGGGAATGTTAGGAATGAGCTTGCGCATCTTTCGCAGTCTGTCCCAAGGATCCTCGTAGAGAAATCGCATGGCAACATCGAAAGTAGCACCACCCCAGCATTCAAGACTGTACAGGTTGCTGTAAGCATGGCTGGTCTCCTTGGCAATGTTCAGAAGATCAACAGTTCGCACACGAGTAGCCAGTAATGACTGATGTGCATCACGCCAGGTTGTGTCCATGAGAAGACATCCCGTGTTCTTTCGGACGGCCTGAGCAAATGCTTCTGGGCCTTCCTCAACAAGGATGTTTCTCCAACCCTTCTTGCAAGGCTCGGATACATCCAACGGCTTTCCATCCTCCCTCAGGAGCTGTGGCATGATAATCTCGCCCTTGAATTTGGGCTCGCCAATCTGGCCCTTGATACTGCTGCCATTGACAGCCATATCTCCAAGATATGCCAGCAGCTTTTGAGCACGGTTCTGGCTACCAACGAGGTCAAAGAGCTCCGGGGTATCATCAATAAAGGTAGTCCAGCAGTTGCCTTCAATGAAGGTTGGGTGAGTAAGCAGTGTTGCCAAAAAGGGTATGTTTGTCTTGACACCGCGAATACGAAATTCGACTAGAGCTCGAATCATCTTTCGGCGAACGATTTCATATGTGGAACCATGGCAAGTACATTTCACGAGCATACTATCGTAATGGGGGGTAATGATTGCGCCAGCAAATCCATTACCACCATCCAAACGGACACCATTGCCACCGGCTGATCGATAGACTTCAATCTTCCCCGTATCTGGAGAGAATTGCTTGGCCGGATCTTCTGTTGTAATACGGCATTGGATTGCGAAGCCTCTGGTCGAGATTCGATCCTGTGTAAGGCCAAGCTGAGCCAAGGTCGCACCTGCTGCGATTTGAATCTGGGCTGCGATAATATCGATTCCTGTGATTTCTTCGGTGATCGTGTGCTCGACTTGGATACGAGGGTTAATCTCAATGAAGTAATATCGGTTCTTCTGGTCAACCAAGAATTCTGCAGTGCCCGCATTGCGGTAGTTGACCGACTTGGCAAGCTTCACCGCATCCGCAAGGAGGGAATCTCTGACATCAGCCGGGAGATCTTTCGCGGGAGCTAATTCGACGACCTTTTGATGTCTTCGTTGAACCGAGCAGTCACGCTCATACAAATGAACGATGTTTCCTTGGTTGTCTCCTAGAAGCTGAACCTCGATGTGCTTGGGTTTGTCAAGGAAACGTTCCACAAAGACTGTGCCATTGCCAAAGGCAGACTTAGCCTCAGATGTAGCACGGTTGAAGGAGTCCTCCAAGCTTTCTTGTTCTCGGACAACACGCATACCACGTCCACCGCCTCCGTAGGCTGCCTTGATGATGATTGGGAAGCCGTATTCGTCTGTGAATTGCTTGACATCCTCGAACTTGTCCACGGCTCCCTCGGTACCTGGTACAACTGGCACGCCTGCCTTTATAGCCAAGGTTCTGGCAGACACCTTGTCACCAAGCGAATCGATGACTTCTGGAGAGGGACCGACAAACTGTGATAGAACTCAATTAGCTTTTTAGTAAACTAAAATTGTGGGAAATAGACATACGATCAAGCCAGCCTTCTCAACATTTCTAGCAAAGCCTGCATTCTCGGAGAGGAATCCATAACCTGTGAAATAATTAGATAGCTTTATCGCAATTGTATGCACCTGCCATACCGGGATGGATCATTTGGACTCCATGCTCCAGAGCAATTTTGATGATTTCGTCTCCAGCCAAGTATGCTCCAACAGGTGTATATTGACCGCGCTTTCCGATAACGTACGCTTCATCGGCTTCTGCAGAAACAATATCGATTAGTATAGTAATTATCTGGGAATTCCGGGGATTGCTTACTCTGCCTGTGCATGCTAAGTCGGTCCTCATAACTGCCAATCTGTCAGTGCCGAACGCGAAGAGCCCCGCGTAATATTTACCTGAATACTGCGACCGTTTGGAGTGAGAGTTCGTGTGCCTGTTTTTCAGATCAGTATCCCGCAAAAGTAATTGATGCAAGGCTCGCAGGAGGATAGACTCACAGTACGGAAAATCTACAATTATCGAACCCAAGGTTAGCAAGCTTCATTTACTAACACCCTACCCCGCCCGATTGGGTACATACACGAATAGCTACACAACGTCAGTTAGCCTTACATGATCGCACAGCAGCGGTTGCAGCAGCAGCATGTAGGGATTGAATTGGTAACTTACGAATTTCTCCTCGATTGGCAACTGCAAGCCGCAAGATTAGCATTCGCCCCGGTCAATTGGCTCCAAGGCTGCGGTCTGAAGTACTCACCGAGGATCTTCTTCAATTGCATGATACTCGAATTGGCCCGAATGCGATGGACGGTCTGCGGGTGCTTGAGGTCGGAGCCTTCCTCAAAGACCTCGGTGTAGGCGCCATTGGGATTATGCTGGTCGGCCATGTTGGGTTGCTGGTTCTGTAGGTACGGTGGGATGTGTTTGGGAGGTATGAGGGAAGAAGCTGGACACAGACAGCTCTGATAGCCGGTTGTTGATCAAGCTGGGCGGGATAAGCCCGAGCTACCGTCGATAGCGGGATTTACAGGGCGGCAGGTATGGAGAACAGGGACTGGAGCTTCGACAAGCTGCAGCTGTAGAGGGGAGAGGCAAAAATGCTGATAGGATGGGATGGGATGCAGCAATATTCGATTCAATTAAAGGTCGAGTGTAGGTGTGTGTGGATGTAGCCCGTCGAATGATATTTGTTGAAGGATGAGGGGAGGGGTAGCTGGGAGCTGCTAATATATGGATGTCTGGGGAACGTGCAGGAGGGACAGGCGCAGAGGAGGAAAAGGAAAGAGCAGAAGAAGTTTGCTCTCGGTATTGCCAGGTGGTGGTTACCAGATACGGGTTGGTGTTGGTGGTGACTCCCTTCACAGGTATAGTAGGGCAGGTACGTAGGTCCCTAGGTACGTACTGTATCTTAAGTTTTCTTTTTGCTGGGGGCGGGGCAAGGGAGCTTGGGCGTCGTCGCATCGTTGTACTGTATCGTCGTAGTGGGGTATTAATACCGTACGATAAACATTCTCGGGCCAATAGAAGAAGCTGTGATATCAATGCTAAATCATAATGAAGCGAATTTACTCCGAGATCTCGTGAGTACGGGAGTTCCTAAAATAAGGTAGATACTATTCTTTCAGTCTTTCACCCGCGACTTTTAGACACTCGACATTCATTGCACTGTACTGCGTGCTGCCCATCAATTGACACCGCTCTTTCAAGTCATTGCCGGTAGAGCTAGAGCTAGACTTAGGTATGCACACTACTTACCTAGGTACGCCCAAAACTATCATATCTACCTTACTACGCGGGTTTCTCATGTCATGTAATGTACCTAGGTAATGGTACCTAAAGTACTTAGTGCCAGTGTCAACAAGGCTAGTACCGTATCTTGCACTTGCACATGAGCCGAAAACAACCTCGTCTTTTCGGTCTAGAGGGTGCGACGCTCCGATCTCGGCTATTCTTCTCTCACAAGGCTGATGAACGCGGGGTGGGGTGGACAGAAGAAGCGGCACCAGTTTCTAATATTCCAAGACAGGCGGCACATTAAAAAGCTGTGATAGTGAGTGCTGCTTTTGTGTCCACCGTGAGCCTGTACCGTCCCACCGGCTGTAGCCGACCAAAAGAAACATACGGCAAGGTAGTTTACTATCGGCGTTTTCAAGACTCTTACTCGTCGGACAGGTGCGGACCCTTTACCCTACCGTGCTGACTACAGAGTAGTGCAACAATCCCCGTCACAAGATGTAAGACAGGATCCAATAACATTACAGTGTAAACGCGCTTTTGTCAAAATACATCAAGGTCTAGTAAAGCAAGTTCAAGAACGCTCCTATGAGTTACAGTTGTGCCCAGAAGGTGGTTTCTCAATTAGGAACCACCCAGATAGGTGCAGCATACTACTACATCGTGACGAGAGATATGTCCCCAGTCCCATGGAATCACCCTCGCCGGAAAAATCAGAAAAAGTACAACCCAACATGCCTCATCATTATTACATCGCGACCGCTCTACCGTTCATTTCAACCTCAGAAACCACCCGAATAGCCCGTTGGCTGAGGTGCAAATCCATTCGTCTGTCCAAACGGAGCTGGAGATGTGCGTCCGCCAGGACCAGAAGTAATCATGAGTCGGTTTCCGCCAAGGATAGGAGTATTGTTCTCCTCCTTCTCCTGCGACTTCTCCCGCAATTTTCGTTCCTCGTTATCCTTTTTCAACGTTTCGATCGTAGACCCCTGTTGGGCAAGGTAGTTGATCATGAATGGCATGGTAAAATCGGTCAGACCATGGCGCCATGAGATCTCCATGACCACGTGAACAGGGATGAGATCGTAGCAAGCATATAGCATTCCAACATAGCATTCGCGGCTGCCGATATCAACAAACTAAAAACCGTTAGATGAGCTAAATATGTATTAAAAGCAGTCCAACTTACGTATCTAAGCAGCTCCTCAACAACGTCAGACTTGCCCGACATAGCTGCGGTTTCGATTGCATCCTTGAACAGCTTGTCTTGCTTTGAAAGAGCAATCGACTTCTCCCAGCGCTTGTTCTTGCGGTAGATATTGGCAGCGATTTGGCGGAAGAAGACCAAGTCGTGACGCTCCAATCTCTGAGCAAGCTCCACTGGATCATAGTTATCGTAGTTCTCCACCGAGTCACGCAGAGTTTTGTAGTCCTCTTCTTCGATCAACAGATCATTGATGGCACTGTTAACCGTCTTCTTGTTTTGGGTTTGAACATTGAGAAGGAAGGGCTTGATCAGAGGGATGTTATCTGACTTCTCGAACATCTTAACAACTCGATTGACGTCAATTCTGGGTGTCAATGCCTGGAGGAGGTCGGTAATGAGTGATGGTTGTTGTTCCAGGTAGAAGTTGAGGGCACGGTAGTAAATCTCCAAGTTCGCAACCTTGACAACAATGTCCTTGAACGAGTGGTGCTCCCAAGCATCGGCAGCACGTTCCATCATAGCAAGCGCTGCATTATCCCACTCGTCGTAATGGCAGTAAAGGAAGACCAACTCTGGCCACAGATGAGCCTCCTCGCAAGCACGGACTGGAACACCGGGGAGTTAGTTATTTCCTATTCAAGACGGTTTCGGGAGTGGATGGAGTTTATATTCCTAGTCAAGGAAATTTATAGGAGTAGGAGTACATGAGACGAAACATAATATAAGGGGGCAGGGTAAAATCAAAGAGCCAGTTTTGCTTACTCATTTTCGGGATGTTGATACGACCCCAGAAAAGCTTCAAGTGCTCCATCACACGCTCCGGGTGGTATTTCGACAGTGCAATACCAAGTTCGGTGAACATACCCATGTGCGCTAAATTGTTAGTACGGAACCAATGCATACGTTGATGGGAAACTTACCACGCTCGAGACCGAGACCTTGCTCAAGGAGGGCGATAAGCTCATCGAAGTAACCGTTTCGCTCATATTGCTTGACCAGGCCTTGCAACTCCTCAGCGTCGACGATCAAGTTCAAACCACAGATTTGAGCAAGTCGGAATTCCTTCTTGTCAACACAAGCGGCATTGACTTGCTTCCAGACCTTGATGTTGTTGGCTTTTCGTGCACACTCGACGGCTGCTTGGTATTCCTCAAGGTGTACGAGGGTGGTGGCAAGCTTAGCCCAGTTGGAGATGCTGCTGAAGAAGATCTTTGCAGCTTGGTGGTAGCCTTCAGCATAAGCTTTGTCACCGGACTCCTCAATGTTAGCAACATTCGTGCCTCGTAAGAAATCTTCCAATTCGCTCAGTTGATCGGTACGAGCATAGGCAAAAGCCAAACCAGTATCGATGGGAGGCTCTCGGAGGGTCTTCCGAGCCATCCGAAGGAACTTGATGAGATCCTCATCCTTGCCAGCGTGGGTGGCGATTTCGATAACCTATGGTTAGGATCTCAGAATCAGCATTGTCTAATTAAGTAGGATTTGAAAGTCGGAATAATGTTCCACAGGAGTTGAGACAATATTCCAGGAGGACGTGAATTCGAAACCCGCCTCTGAGATGTAAAGAGAAAATCCTTTGAGAAGGTTACTTACCTCGCTATAGTTGCTGGGGTCGTCGGCACGGATGTAGGAAGCAATACCATCACTAACTCGAAGGCCGTCCAGTTGAGCTTTAGCAACTCTGCTCCAGACCTCCGGAAGCTCCACTCGCTCAGCGTACTCCTGTGCACGGTCGATGCTGACAACATGCTCAACAAGGACATTAACTGCGCTCGTGTGGTCGTTGATCTTCTTGAAGACCTCGAAAGCTTCTTCAAAGAGACCGACATCAATACAGATTTGAGCAACATCGGGCGCGTTGTAAGCATCGAGTCTATGGATGTAGTCCATAACACGTGCCTTGTCGGCCTTTGTAGCAGTGAGGATAAGGAGGTTCTGGAGACTCTCATTATCACTGAATGGCGATGGCTCAAGGACAATCTTTTCAAGAAGCTCGATCAACTCCACAGGTAAATCGGCTTGGAGGAAAGAGGCAACAGCTACAGAGACCTTGTCGGGTTCTGTAGATTCAGGAACTGCCGTGGAGATGACTTGGTCAATGACCGATCGGCGGTGGATGTTGTTTGGGCTGAGAACGAAAGACCAAAGTTCACGGTCCGCTCGCTCAAGCAGGTATCGAGATTGAGCCTTGAACATCGAGTTCTCGTTTGTGATGCTGACCAACTCGAGATCGTTCTGACCCTTCCGATACGCGATATATGCGAGGTTGGGGTCTCTCTTTTCGCAGTATTTGCCTTTTGGACCGACGTATTAGCATAGTAAAAAGATAGAGCCCAGGAGCGTAGGAGCTGACTCGGGAGCTTGCATATGGGCTCCTGAAACAGCTCCGGGCTCCTCAGCTCCCAGAGGAAAATGGGGTTTTTGTATGAGAATAAGCTTACCTATCTGCAGTGGATCATATTGATCGTTCTCCTTCAGAAACTTCTCGGGGTTGTTATTGCTGTCGATATAAATCTTGGCTAATGCGTTGTACACAGCCTGTTGTTGGTTGCCTGCTGCAAGAGTGGCCTCCAGGAATGGCAATAGCAACTTCAAACGGTTCCTTGATTCAACTTCAGAAACAAGTTCATCGATTGGCACAGATGCAGGATTGACGGTCTGGAGGAGGTTCTTGATAATTGACTCATCACAATCAACATCAAGCAATCCACCAACCACAGCGGGAGTTCGTGCTGGGTTTACACGCTGAACGTAAACCTCGATCGACTTGAATTGCTGGTTCTGGTAAAGGTAGAGAACCAAATCGTGGATGAAGTTGAACCGGTCGCAAACGATGATGAGAGGTAATTGCTCGGTCAACTTGGCTTCTTTCAAGAAGTTCTTGACTTTCTCGGGATTGTAGAAGTTGCTATCTCGGCAGATCCTCTCCACCTCCGTAAACTGGCCCATCTTGGTAGCGGCTTCGATGTACTTGAAGTTAACATCTTGGTCCTCGCTAAGGTTGACGATGCTCCCGAGGTAATGGAAGAGACCCTCGCCGGTCTTGTCGTACTTTTCGAACATGTCGATAAGTCTGGTGGCGCCAAGCAAATCAGAGTATTTAGTGGCGATTTGCACAACAGCACCAAGGTTCTGGCGGATGTTTGACTTCAACATGGCATCGAGGCAATCCAAAGATTGCTCGAGTGACAGGCGGCCAAAGAAGTTGGTGAGCCAATCTTGACTGAAGTTAGGAGTCGCAACAATGTTAACCATTACACGCTTGACAGATTCTGGGTCATCATAGTGCTCCAATGCTCGCTGGAAAAGACCAGCTTGCTCGCAAAGCTGAGCAATACGAGTTCTATCGTAATGAGAGAACATGTCATTACCAAGAATGGCATCTGCAACCTGGGGAGCGTTTATGAGATTCATCTCAAGCAAGCGAGTTTGTAAATGAGCCTGCTCTGGTCTGTTGTCCTTGAGAGCATCAAGGAGGAAAGCGGTAGCAGGCTGAACCATCCCTTGTGATTGGAAAACATCCACAACACGCTCAATGTCGACCAACGATCCGCCCTCGTGGTTTGCAAGTTGGGTGGCAAATTCAGAGGCCTTCTCCGGATTGATTCTAACAACTGCCCAATGAATTAGCATGGTAAAAAGCGAACCGGTCTAAGTAGCTGAAGAGCTTAGGAGCTGTCTTAGGAGCCGGCATCCCACACACTGCGGAACACCATTTCTTGGGCTCCCGACACAGCTCTCGGCTCTGGAGCTCACACAGAAAATGTAGCTTTTGTGTATAGGAGTTTGAACTTACGGTTCTGAAGTAACACGACATAGTCTGGTTGATATCCCACTTGCGCGGCATAAGGTATGATCTTCTCAAATTGGCCGGTCTCAGCAAATGCTGCCACAACCTTAGGAGCAACGTTTGCGCGCAAATAGATGCTCAGAGCCAGGTTCAGATCATGTGGTCGAACAATGTCACCCAGCTCCTCGGAACAATCCAGCTTCTCTTCCTTCATCCACTTCTCGAGCAAGTGCTTCCGTTGTTGTGCAAGAACTGGTCTAACAAGCTCCAGAGTTTCGTGCTTATTGAGAGTTCCCTTGTCGAGAAGCATGCCAAAATATTGGAGGATGATCGATAGTTGTCCGGGGACGGCTGGCAAAGCCTTGAATCGCTCGATAGTTTGAGGTGTTCGAAGGAAGCCACGGGGGGAATTGGCAGCAATCTTCGCAGCTTCAGAGTAGTTTCCGGCGTTCACAAGCTGATCGAATTGTTGCGCGTACAGGTTATCCGCACCGGGCAAGCCAGCTCTCGAAGCAAGCTTCACAGCAAGACCGGAGTTTGCAGGGTTTTGAAGAAGGTAGGGGATGACAGTTGTTTCGTCAACAGCAACAGACAGCACTTGTCCTTTACGGTTGATTCCGACAAGACCCGCAGATTCGGAATCTGGCGCAGTGATGAATATTGTTTCGCTCGATATCCGGTTCATGAAGATGCATGTTCCAGTCTCCAGGTCGTAAAGGTGGATGAAGCCGTACTTTGTGACTAAGTAGATGATGCTGTACTTCTGCGAAACTTGCATAGCAACGGGGAAGTCGTTTACTGCTTCAGCTGGAAAGTAAACATCGACTGCTTTCTTTGAGAAGACTGGGTTCGTATTTTGATGGTCAACCTCGACAACGTGCAGCTTTGCGCCAGTGGCAGTACGGACGGCAAATGTGAAAACTTTGGTATCGGCGGGTGCTCCTTCGAGTCGCAGTGTACCGAACGCAGCAGCATGTCCCTCGATAGCTTGACTAATGCCCCGATCCCTCGAATAGAGTTGCATTGCACCAACAACTCGTCCTTGTTGTTGCGTAATACCAACAACCACCATCCACTTTCCATCATCGCTAACACGATAGTTTATAATTTGACATCCCTGAGTAGGTTAGCAAATCATTCTAGTTGCTCGTAGGAAGAAACAATCTTACAGAGAGATTTTGATTTCTCTTGAACACTTCTACGGGCGAGGGTTGATTCGGGTCGAACACATCCCAGTGATAGACCGCGGTATCAGTGACCAAGCCTAAGCTTGTTTCCGAGAACCACTTCCAAAAGACCACATCCTCATTCATTGTAGCCGACTTCAACTTTGCTTTTACGCCTAAATCGAAGATCTGGAGTGTACGAGATTGTGCCTTCAACGCAATGACCTGCCTGGACCAGTGCATGATGGCACTATCCGCCTTGATCGGTCTGCGAATGACATTATTATTGTTTTTGAGATCGACGATTATGACTTCGGGGGAGGCGCCTTCGTTCTTCTTTTCGCGGATACAAATGAACGTGTCAGATTCGAGTGTCTAAGTGCCTCGACCGTTAGCTGATGTTGGTCCAGCTTCCGCAAAGCCAGAATTACTTACACATGAGTTGAATCCAATTGAAGTTTGCTAAAATGGTGAATGTCAGTTCCAAACCGATCAACGTCGCTGCCTGGGCAGCTTCAACAGCTCAATTGCTGCGGAGCTCATGGCACATACCTCAACGTTAACGCTCGTCAACTAGGAGCATTTGTCAGTTCATCATCTACAGTATTCCAATAGAGTATAGATTTTGGAGCATACCTGGAGCAGCTCCGTAAACTTGATGGGCAGGTTGGGCGCCATCTTGTTGTGTTGTTTTGCGCAAGCGGCGCTTGTACACCAGATCTGTACTCAATGACGAGGAGAAAGTGGCTGGAAGGTTTAGAAGCAGGTTAAGGAGTGTATTTCCCAATAGCTCCCAGAGAATTAGGGAAGGTCGTGGGTCTTCGTGAAGTTGATAGGGGTTGTTGAGTTCGATGCTGATGGGAAGCCTTCGCGTAGCTACTTTAAAGTTCCACCTGGTCTCGCCAGCCTCGGTCACGTGAATGTCTAAATGGGTCTAGCGCGAGCCTACCTTAAAATAGGGGTGGACATCACATCACATCACCACCCACCTTCCAGGTTGTGTTGTTTCCCCTGCCGTGACATTCTTCAAAATTTCAGTTTGTTCTTCTTGATTTCATATGATTGGAATTTCTACGCTGTATGTAACCAAGCTTGCTGGCAATATGGACAATCCATAATTATGCAGCATCCCGACCCCCACAACTTCACAAGATATCCAAATAGCAAATATGGCTTTGATGCAAAATTAGTGACAAATTCTTGCATAGAGTCAACCTGTTTTACTACTCTGGAATTGATGGAATACTCTCCTGCTAAGTGAGAGATTAATGATACCCCAAAGATGTAAGGGGGCCCATATAGCAAGTCCTAGATCGGAAGAGGAAACTTAACTCAGCCGCCCTCAATTACTCACCTCAGTAAAACATTGTTATATTATTATGTTTGTGTCAGGGCATGCAAGCAAGAGGCCGAAAGGAAGAAGTTCTTTCAGATGCAACACAGACCAAAATTCGTCCACAAACAAAAGCTCCGAGCAAAATTATTTGATCTAACTTGATCTAAGTTCTAAGTAGTGTGGTATCTTAAATTCTTATACATATATCCAATCCAGAGGCTACAAGCCAGCCATCCCATATAATACAAAGAGAAATGCGAATGCGTCCATATCCAAACCAAGCCTCTATCTCATTACAAAAAAAAATTATTGAGTTGATCTTCTCGACCCCGGGTATATGCAAATGCCAAAAACGAGTATTCCGTAATATGAAAATGAAATGGGTCTCATGCGACACCCATTTCAATTTTCTTCCCCTTTACGCTCTTCCATTCAATGGCTAAGCTTCCGATGATAGTAAAAGTAGCCATAATAGTAGCCACAAGGTAAGCTTCTGTCAAGCCCAAATTGTAGGCCATCGTGACTCCCGGAAGCACAGAAGGATCTATGTCTTTTTGAATGGACGTGGCGCCGGTACTGAGGACGAGCGTTGAAGAAACTGTAGGGGCATATTTCGCTAGTCCTTGCACAAGTTTGTTTTCAAATACGTTCTGGCCAATTGAGACAAACAAAGCTCCACCTAAGGTCTGCAAAAATATGATCTAAACAAACATCAGTCTCGTTTCCAATCAAACATGGTTGCTCTCCAAGGAGTATCAAGCAGGAAGCTTACCACTGACGTGCCTGTAGGCACTTGGGAGATATCCAAGAAGGTCTGTACAGCAATCATCGGCTGCTGCATACCCAAACCGATTCCTACTCCAACAATGGCTTGATAGCCAATCCAGTAACTATGGTCAGATTCCGGAGTAAGAGTGTATAGCAGTCCGGTACCAATAGCAGAAAAGACTGATGAAACGATCATTAAGGGTGCATCTGTCCACTGTTAGTATATTAAAGGGAATGAAGAAGCTAGGGCACTCACAGTATCCCATAACAGTAACCCCAATTCCGGAAAGGACACTAGTGAGAACGAGCGACAAGAGCATAGGTAGATTCATAATTCCGGATTTCACAGCACTGGCGCCCTTGACAGCTTGGAACCAAATGGGGAGATAATAAATCAGCAGCAAGAAAAATGATCCCATAGTGAAGGAGAACCATGATGCAGCCCACTAAAGAGTAAAAAGTTAGCACTAGTTCTTAAAAAGTTCGTATATATGGGCTGAGCATGGGAGAATGGAATTTCCGATCGACATACCATAGATCGCTTCTTCATCATACGAGGTGGGATAGTACCCGAGTCCCCTTTCCAGAATTGGATGCCAATGAAGATACTTATCAGCACACCAAATGCGACGAATAGACCGATGATCTTCCCATCTGACCACTGGTATTTTGTTCCACCCCACTGAAGAGCAAGCAACAGACAAACGATTGCCGGCATAAAGACCGCAGTGCCATGGATATCGAATTGCTGGAGGCGGGCTTTCCAACCGAGATCTGATATGACGGCTCGTTCAGGGTTTTTGAAGAAGATGAGAATGACAATGACAGTAATGGCTCCAATTGGCAGATTGATGAAGAAACACCATCTCCATGTGGCCTTGTCAGTGAAAACGCCTCCCAGAAGGGGGCCTGCGACAGAGGCTATTCCGTACATTGCTCCGATGAACCCTGTATACATGGGCCTAGGTAGATTTAATTAGCACCACTTCTTCAGGGAAACTGCGGGCGTTATAACCTTTTGACTAATGGAACTGAATGTGCTACAATAATTAAAGCCTAAACATCAAGATATTAGGGCTGTGCTTCTTGAGGGTCGAGGAGGGGGGTAGGGGGTAGGAAGAGGTGAATGCCCCATCTCCAGTAGGAGCCAGACCCGAGTTGACTTACACCACTGAAAATGCCAGCAGAACCAACACCAGCTACAGCCCTACCAACTATAAGAGCCGTCGAGTTTGGAGCCACTCCACACAGTAGACTGCCCAACTCAAATATTCCAATAGCGATGAGGTAGACCCATTTTATCGAAAAGAAAGTATAAAATTTTCCGAAGAGTAATTGGAATGATGCAGTGGTGAGTAAGTAAGCGCTTCCGTACCACTATAAAATGTTAATAACTGCTTGTAGTGGGGGGAGAATTCATGTGAACTTACCCCCACATCAGACAATGAATGGAATTGATCCGTGATCTTGGGAATAGCGGTAGCAATAATCGAATTGTCCAATGCCATTAAAAACACCGAAAGGCACAACGCCATGGATATCAGGCCCAGTTTCATTCCAGTAGGATATTCTGGCCCTTCCCCATTGGTCATAATCTTCGTCAATTCGGCCTGGGCTTCCTTCGCAGAGTCGACGTTTCTCAAGTTGTGTTCCCCATGCTGCTCAATCTTCTCGGAAACAGAAGGTGTAGGGCTGGGGGAGCTGGAGCCTTGTCGAACAGACTCTTCAGCCTCAAGTCTTGGCTTCTCGTCGATGCTAGGCGAGCTGTTGTTGAGAGTGGAACTGTCCATGATGGACTTTTCGTCGTTCGTCGTCATGATTATGAGTTTTGGGGAAGAACTTGAACTGCAAACAAAGAAAGGAAGGCGACGAAAGGCTGGACCTTTATCTGATTTACTACCTGTCCCGTCTGAGGTCTGTGGCTGCTCCGAGAGTTCGGCGGATCTTACTTAGACGGCTCGGACCCAGATACGCGGACGAAGAAGCTTAAAACCCCGGAATGTATCCGAATGATACTTCGTATTAGGGGCATTACCGAGTTAGAAATAATACAGAATGCGGCAAAGACTGGTGTCTAAGAAAAGAGAGAAAACCCCAGACTTTCCCTCATATACGTATGAAAGAAATATGTACTCGTATGAAAGAACAATGAAAAGAATCGATTCAAACAAGAGAATTGCATGCGAAATAGAGACACATGTCGATAATACGTCGGGGGAAAAATGAGCCGTTGTCAATGAATCATTACATGTCCGGCGTCTCGTAAAAGAAGTCGATGGCTTCTTAGAATGGACCGGCCTATTTGTCCTCCCGTGATATATACTTTGACGCCCCCTGATTGGGTGACGGAGTCCTATAATGTCCGAGAATCCAGGAATCCAGCCTCATCGAATCAAAGCAGCCTGCAAACGAGCGCCAGCTAGTAGTAGTACCCCCTGAAGCTTAAGCTAGGCGGCCACTATTACTTTTGCCCCGAAACCACGGCGGAAAGAATGCTTCGCATATTTTTCGCACGTTCCTCGCGCTTACTTTCGCGTTCTACGGAGTAGACTTCCCATACGGGCCATACCCAGGTAGTAGATTTACAGGCTGATAAGGTTACGTATACAATCAGTAAACTTCTTTAAACGTGTTCGTTGTAGTTGTGGCTGAGTACATAATCTTGTTACCCGCACGCGTGGCTTCGTGCACCTTATCGCCAAGAGGTGGCGTAAATCTCATTCTCATTATATTCAGAGGGAGTCGGACGAAAATTAAGGTTAAAATAATATTCCTAGCAGCCTATCCTATCATTAGCATTCTACTAGACTTAAAATATTAAAAGTTAGTATTACTTTCATCAAGGGCTAACTTATTATAATACCTTACTGTCGCTTTTTTAACCCCTTTTTATTAAGCGACGCCATATTAAAGAGGAAACTATCTCACTAATGCATAGCCGTAACCGTAGCCTATTTTTAGGATTGTCGATTCGTAAGATCTCTTCTTAGCATGCTCATCGACCCCCCTTTCACAAACTTCTTGGAAGAGACGATTCTTCCAGGAACCAGATTAAATTGTTAAATCAACGAGCGTCTTCATGGAAAGCGCGGGCGGAGTCGTTTGGTTTGAGTAAAAGCACGTCTCAGCATGTGAGCGATGCGGCAAATCCTTTGAGCGTTGTCAGCTTTCACTTCTATCTCACAATCAAGTCTCATAAATGCTGAGTGAACCTGACAGCTTAAAATACTAGGTGGTGCATTATACATCTACCAAACTAAGAGCCGTTGTCAATTTGAAAAATACCCGTATATGAGATCTGCTAATCATTCGAGATTTCAAGGTATGTATTATATTTAGCTCAAAAGATGCAACCAACTACCTTTCTACCCCTCCTTACCCCTTCGTCAAGCACCAGCAGCGTAATACAAGGTACTTGTACTCTCACATCGCTTGACAACTTTTCAACTCTCTGTCTACCTGCTGAAGACGGCTGCGAGCGTGTCTAGAAGACATAGAACACTGTTTCACTATTATTCTGCGCCTTGATCTCAATGGATTCGCAAACCGAACGCTAACCGCACCAGCCGGGGTATCTCGGACCAAAGGTTCAACCCAAGCATGGCGGTATCCCAATTCAACCAACAGACTCAACTGAACTGTGACCCCAAAACAAACCAGATAAACAGGCTATTAACATTAATACTTAGTTGACTTTTGACTTCCAAGCGCATTTTGTGTTATAGTAGAGAATATTATTCATTCGCGATTAGCCTTTAACGCCCGAAACTTATGCTATTATTGCGTGCCATATAGCCAGTGCTATATATAACCAAATAAGTGTAATACCTGTCACATACGACCATAGACTGAGGACAATTGGGCATCCCGTCCGCTCTGCCATACACAAGCCTCAGATCGGCAGATTAGTAGTTGGGTGGGTGACCACCAGCGAATACCTGCTGTTGTATGTTTTTTGCTCTTTTTGGCTTTGAGGCTTGTTTTACACGAAAAGTTACATGTAGCACTTAATAGTTTACTGTAATTCTTAGCGAATTGTAGGGAAACTAAGCTAGAGAATCTTTCAATCGATGGTTTAATTTTATTTTTACCAATTTACTATAAAATTATTGATTAATACTATGATGTGGCTAGATAATAAATAAGAGGTTAGGTAAAAATCGCGATTTTGATAGGAAACTCGCTTAGTTTTCTCTACCCCTAATAATCTGCGTGCAGGGGGTCGCCCGGGTGTGCCCCTCCCCCCTTTTATGTGGACAATAAATAGCATTATAACATAAGATTTAGAGCATAAAAAACATGTTATTCTATAAAAGAACGTCTTTTTAGACGCATATATTGCGATTTCAATGTAATTACATTGACTTGGTAGCCGCATGGAATTTGGGCCACCGGAGCCATTTCATCAACAGTAGCTCACCTATTAAGATCTAGCAATCTTTAATTCCTTCCCATACCACGCTTGCAGCGACCGCGTATCATTACTTAGCACCACCATGTCGAACCTCTCTTTCGCCTTTTTGGTTGTCTCTCCATCCACTGTTAGAATACCAACTTTCTTCCCATGCTTCTTTGCACTAGCGACGACCTTGTCAATGGCCGCGAGGAAGACAGCCTCCGTGAACTTCGCTGGTGTATAGCCTAGCAAAGATAAAGCAAGATCATTCGGTCCGATGAACAGAAGGTCTTTGGCATGCGTGTTAATTCCTGTAATTCTCTCGGAATATCATGGACTCACCAACACCATCCACCTGACATATCTCATCAACATTCTCAACTCCCGCCACTGTCTCGATCTGGATCATGATAATGAGACTATCGTTGGCCTTGGCCACATATTCGGAAGGCGTGGCTAGCCCATGCTCAAAGCAGGCGAAAGGGGATCCTTGACCCCTCACACCAATCGGCGGAAATTTCGACGCAGATATAACCGCTCGAGCTTCAGCGGCTGTGTTCACAGTCGGCACCATGATGCCGCTAAAAGTGGGCGTTAGGTCTGTTTCCCATAGTCTCGCAACGAGGCAAAAGGGCAGTCATTACTCACTGTGCTCCAGTGTCCAGAGCACGCTTGATGAGATCTCCGCTTTGTCCTTGGATACGGATGATAGGTGACACCCCAGATCCTGAGACAGCAGTAACCATATCGTGCATGTCGGAATCACCGATGTGGCCTGGTTATTCTCAGCCTGGTTCTTTCAAGACCTCCCGGCATGTGCAGAAGGCAACAAAACAGGAAACTCGAAGGAGCGTGTAGGGGATAAGGACGTGGACTGGACAAACCATGTTCGCAGTCGATTACAATGACCTGTAACAAGCTGTCAGCTATTTTCTTAGCCGAACATGAGATCGTAGCACTTACATCTACTCCCGTGTGGGCGATGACCTGAGCCGCTCTCACTCCCTTTAGTGTCATGAATGTCGCTATGGCCCCATGGCCTGCTTTCAGCATATTGAAGAGCCGAAGCTTGGGGTTGACTGAGGCGTTGTCGTTGATTATTATGTTTTCAGACATGATCTTGAATGTGCGGCGATTTTTTGCGTGGAAACAATGAGAGGTACATGATACGATATACGTAGTAGATATTCGCCCTTTTATGACAGAAAATCGATTCGCAATTGGGAGCAGAAATTTGGAAAAGCCTTGCGGATGGCGATGGGCATTCCTCCCTCGCATGGCTCGACCGAGTGCGGAGACCTCATCCGACGGAGTAGGAACGATACAGTACAGTATCTTCGGCATGCGGAAGCCGTTCCGAAGCGGATCTACAGTAATGCATTGCTGAGGGCATTACCCCTTTGTTACTCTACCTAGCCTTGCATTTTGGCTAGCTTATCCTGTTTACCTGGTAAACAATGGTTTTGGTGTACCGCTGCAACCATTTTCTGGGCTTAGGCAATAACAATGGTCTTTTTTCTTTACTGAACACATAAGAATTTCTATCTACCATAATATATATACATGGTCTTTGCACCTTCACGACGATTCTAAGATATCAGACTGCATCAATCTCGTTGAAGTGTTGAGAAGGGAGTATGCCTGCGGTAATCTTCATTTTCATATATACATTTTGTGAGCTATTGTTTCCTGCACCTTATAGTCAAGAAAAGAGCCAACATCAATCAAATGCCTCTTAAGATCAAACACTGCATTAGTCATAAGAATATTTGAGCTATGCAGCGTGGGAGTTTATGCAGAGAGAAAAAGTCCTATGCAACCCTGTCTCTTGGGGGCTTCCCATCGATCATCTCCCTCATATGATCAACCATGCTCATACAGGTCGCTGTTTGCACCTCCGCAGGCGATCCGCCAATATGAGGACTCATTACAAGATTCTCAAAATCCAAGATATCCCCGTAAACCTCCTTTGTTGGTGGTTCACTCTTCCAAGCGTCTACTCCTGCAGATGCGATTATACCGTCTTTCAGGGCATCCCAAAGATCTTCTTCGTTGACGACTCCACCGCGGGAGCAGTTTATCAATATTGAGGTTGGTTTCATAGCTTTGAAATGGGAGATTGTGATCATATTCGTTGTCGCCGGGAGAAGAGGCACGTGGAGGGAGAGAACGTCAACATGTGGGAGCATGTCTTCCACAGAGTTTACTCGTTCATGTGGGATTGAGCCCCAAGGACCAGAACCGTCAGATGAGACGTAGGGATCATACCTGTCGAGGTAAGCTAGGTTCAGTGACAGATACAGGGAAGATTTGACTTGCATTGTTATTTTGCCCTCAAAAGCGCCGATACTGTAGATTCTTTAGCCTTTTCGTCTCGTCTTAAGAGAAGAGCGTTGTACAATTTCTTGGCCGTTAGTTGGCCAATCCTACCACCTCCAATTATCCCAAACGTCTTACCCGTGAGTAGTGCTGCCGAATAAAGACTCTTAGACTTTTTGTTTAGCTTTTCCCCTCCTCGTATCTGTCTAGACAGCTCGACGAGGTTCTTTGAGCAGGCACCAGCAAGCGCTAAGGCTACCTCTGCGACGCTCATGGCCTGTACATCGTAAGCTTCATTGGTGCGTAATGAGGAAGAGGGACTCACACTGATACCAGGAAGGTTGCATAGCACCACTCCCTTCTCTTTGCAGGCGTCTACATCAATGTTATCGTATCCAGTCCCGTGTCTAACTATGAACTTCAAATTCTCCGTTGAACGTATAATATCGGCTGTGACTTTGCTCTTTGCGACAAAGAGACCAACGGCATGATCAGGCCATGATGCGTGAGACGGATGACCAGCCTCGATCACGTCCGGAAATAGTTTGCGCATGTACTTGAGCCCTTCTGGGTCGAATGAGTCGAGGGCGACTACTGACATAACCGGTTTGCTTCGGGGTTGACGATGAATGAATGCTTTCAACAGGTTGGATCGCTTGGCGCGTTCTTAGCAGGTGATATAGGTCAAAGGCGGCCTTTAGTGGTATGTTATACACCTGGGATTTATGTATGTTCTTAAGGCGGGGCATACACGGCCAAAGCAAGGAATCGGACTACGGAAAGGGTCGATTCGGTTGTGATGTTCCGAGAACATCTGCAAGTACGGAGTAAGGAGAAAAATTACACAGCTCGGAGAAGCTCCCCGAAGTCTTGAATACCTCGATCCAAATACAGAATAAGCAATCGCGCTATCTATTTGGGAGGCAGAGACTCGGCAGGGAGAAAAGGTGTGAAGAAAAACAAACTGTAGCTGACGGGCTGGGTGGTCTGAGGATTCTTCGAGGATGATTTGGACAGATTGTTAGCCAATTGATACTTCATAATTCCGACCTCTGCGAAGTTGTCTCTAGAGATTATAGACTGACGTAAGGGAATAGATTTCTGAGAATAAAATAGACCACTGCTTCTCGTATTCTCCAGTCGTTGCATATAAAGCTTCTTGGCTTCAAGAATTACCGGTACCTGCTCTGTACGCGTGCTTTTCATTCTCGAATTTTTGTCACTCCCCGAAATTTCCATTTTACCTTTAATATATCATTCTCCTCGAATCAGTAGAAATCTTTGCATGTATTCTCCTACAAGCACGCCTCCATTTCACGAGATGTCATCCGTAGTGGCGAAGCGTCTTGATGGCAAGACTATCCTCGTTACAGGAGCATCCTCAGGGATTGGGTGAAGCGTAGCGCAAGAGTTTGCTCGAACCCCCTCAAAAAACCTCAAAATTATCCTCACCGCCAGTCGCATCGATATCTTGAAGCAGGTTGCCGTCGAGATTAAGAGGGAGGTCGGTGAAGGTGTCAGGATCCTACCAGTCCAGCTTGATTTCAGCAAGCCAAATGAAGTGTTCAGCTTCATAAACAAGCTGCCTGCCGAGTTCAAACACATCGATATCCTATCAATAATTCTGGCTTGGTGAAAGGTGTCGACAAAGCACTAGACATTGCCCTGGAAGATATCAAGATCATGTTTGACACAAACGTGACCGGCCTAGTCAACATGACTCAAGAGGTGATGAAGATATCATGAAGAAACGTGCCGATGTTAGTGCTAGCGATATCATAAACATCGGAAGTATTGCTGGGAGGGAATGCTATCCTGGCGGAGGTATTTATTCCGCCACAAAAGCAGCGGTTCGGGCGTCCAGACATCCTAAGAAAAGAATTGAATCAATTGATTGTCAATTTGTCACAAGAATCAGGGTGATACCGTAGCCGTCGAGAGAACGTTGTTTTAGTAGACTCCCTCATCTTTCCCAATCACCAAGTAAGCAAGATGGTCAAATTTCCTTGACCTTTACTCACCTATTCATGCGCATCACAAAGGCTTCTGCAGTAGTTATGCACCGGAAGTCATTAAACAAACCAAGGGCTCTTGATTATTAGATTGGGTTTGGGGGTTGAGCTGGTGGTGTGATGTATAGGAAGCTGGTCTGGTTCAGTTCTTGGACCACCCATCGAGATCGTTGACTGAGTTGCAACCCGATTGAAAGGGTGAAGTACTTGTAGAAGGGCCCAAGTAATCATACCGCCCGCAAAAAAAGGTTGCCGCCAATTAAGCGAGAAGCTGCCGCCACCAAAACAGGTTGCCGCCACCAAAACAGGCTGCCGCCCACCAAAAGAGGTTGCCGCCACCTTTTTCGGGTTGCCGCCATCTTTTTCGGGCTGCCGCCACCCAAAATACAAAACAGGCTGCCGCCCATCAAAACAGGTTGCCGCCCGCAAAAATATTAAGCGAGAACCTGCCGCCCGCAAAACTTTGCCGGTTGCCGCCACCATCAGATTATGCGAGACTCTGCCGCCAAAACAAAACTTTATGATATCTTGTCCTCCTATAATGTTAACGTCCCCGCATTATCCAAATTCTCGATCAGAATACGTGACGGAAGACGAACGACAATTCAATGTCGGATCCGACTACCAGTAGTATAGAGGCGCATGCCAGGAGAACTGTCAACGCGCAGGTAGCTTCCTCTTCACATGCTTCCTTAACTAACGCTTCCAAGTTGCCGGAGATGCAAACAGCGGAAAGTGAAATGCTCGGGAATGGCACCATGCCGCAATTGCGTAAATCGAGGTCAAACCTGTACGGTCGATAAAGTAGATAGAAGGGTTGTAATCTCAGAAAGGTTTGTCATTGCAGCGGGCTATAATTATATAAATCGCGAGCTAACAACTATTCCAAGACATTTGCGTGACCTCGAACGTCGTGCGAGGGCATCATCACACAGTCAATCCCCTCGTATGACCGACCAAGTCTCATCTCTAGCTACTGTGACAGAACCTGAAGAGCGGCGCGATCAACCCATTCGGGGAGCGAGAATCCCCGACGGTCCCATCCAGAACCAAAGTGGCATAATCAATCAGCGTAGAGACGTTCCTCACTCGGAACCTCATTCTCGACTCCGCCCGCCGTTGAATAATCCTAGGGAACCGAAAAAAGAAAAAGGTATAAGCTCTGATCACTTGGAAAAGCGATAGTTGCTGATATATAGAGCGCATGTGTCCACTTGGGTCTTCAGCCAAGAAGTGCGCCAGATTTTAGATCCACGGTCCAGCGAGCAGTCTAATTTGTCAAAAGATACAAAATCCTCTTACGTTATTTCTGTGCAGGATGAGGTTCCTTCAGCACTCAGTCTGCCACCAAAAGATTATATTGCCCACCTTGCCCAAGTTGCGAACTTTCACCTCAATACCAATAATTGCTTCTTTAACTATACAGCCTTCCAAGAGCAACTCAGCAGAGCCTCGCCACAATCTTTACAGACGGCTTCGGAAGTATGGCATGTGAGGTTATTGCTAGTTGTTGCACTAGGCAGGCTCTTCCTCGAAAGAGGGGCAACTGGTTTTGGACCACCTGGTATCCGGGAGTTTCTACAAGGCGTTAATGCCCTTCCATCAAACATCGCATTAGGTCAGGATCCATTAGTGGCAATCGAAGCACTTTCTCTCTTGGCTATCTATGCCCAAGCAGTTGATATGCATAGCATAGCTTATCTCTATGTAAGCATCTGTTCGTGGCGTTCTCTGTATGCATGCTGATATTAAGCAGACAGGACAAGCATCTAGGATAGCTCGCTCCTATATGTTAGATAGAGAGTTACATCTATACGACGACCTCGCGCCTACCCGGCAGAATCATGCGCAAGAGTTGTGGTGGACGGTTAACGTTCTTGACCAAAGGCAATCGGCAACAATCGGTGCTAGCCCTGACTCTCTGGTTCAAGATCAGAACACCACTTTACTTTCTTCAGATAAAAGCGTTAGCAGTTCTTCCAGGTTTGCGTTGCGGTTCAATCTTTCTGTTGCTAACCTTTTGACTAGAGTAATGACAGGTAACAGTATACAATCTTATTTTGAACAATCTGACATTATAGAATAGTTATCTCTAAACATACGAGTGGAGGTGTCATTAGTTCATTATTTATAAACAAAATTATGGTTGAACTTACTACCTTGCGAAACCTTGGGCAGGAGATGATCAATGTCCAACAACTCTGTTATGATCGATCACTTTTGACGATTTCAAGGCCAGTAGCCACATTGCACCTCCTATTTTACCATGTAAGAACAAAGGTCTATCCTTAGAGAAAATCCTTCTAAACTCTCCAGTGCGTTATAGTAGCCACCAAGCCTATCCTTATACACCTTGTTAAGTTGAGTCTTGATCAGGGTGATCACTTGGCTTCGGCGGATGCTTCCTTAGAGCCTGCATTTAGAATTATGAGAACATGCGTCAATGCCGCCAGTCAGAGTCTCAACATCATATCTGCGCTCCATGGACAAGATCTTCTTGGTAGGTCATTTCTCAAATTCGAGTCTTTCACGATCTGACTGGGGGTAGAGACATTTTTGTTTTTCGACCTTGAGATAACTTTTTTGGCTGCATTATCACTAGTACTTGCAAACGTTATCATCCCAGGCATTACGGAATCTTCATTTGTCGAGGCGGCAACAGCGGTCCTACAAGATATGAGCCGTAAGGGGAATGTTCCCGCAACGTCTCTCAAGGACGAACTAGATGATATATGTAGGCTATCCTCTAATCTTCCTCCGTCTCTCAGCCGGAGCAGTCATCCTTCGGCTCTTCGAAAAACCGTTACTATGGTTCAAGATGGACGAATCCTCAATAATGCTATTCTCGACGCAATAGAGATTCAACCCACAGCTAGGCACTCCAACTGTGACCCTAATCTCCTTCAAGCACCTGCTCCAGGTCCTTCTACAGAGAGTCAATGGCTGCTACCTGAGACTCCGGAATCACCAACGCTAACGCGAAATCCCTTATGTCTACCCTCAATGCTGCCGGCAGGTAATAGCACGCCACATGCGAATGAGATATATATTGACAATATGGATGGATTAGAAAATCTATTTACTTTCGATGCGGCAGATTTGCAGTGGCTAGATTCTGTACAATAGAGTTTAGTTCAGTTTAACGTAACACAAGATCCCGTTAGTAGAGCTAATGGTTATAGAGGGAAGTAGCAAGTTGGCAAAATCGGCTTTGAAAGTCTTAAACGTATACAATCATACCCAACGTTATTTCTACCAGCCTTGAGACATAGTTTGGGATGTTGACAACCCTGGTATTTGAACAGAAATAAACAATTCCTAACAGCATTCCTATCACATAAAACCAACTTGTGCAAATAGGAATATTTTTGGGTCGGCACTTTACCGCTGAATGTCAATCAGCTCGCCCCCAAAAAGCAAAGCCTCAGTTCCCTCAAAGTGGCTACTGTAGCGCTGTTCGGATGCGGTATCCGAGCCTAAAGAAATTGCTAGGGCTCCTCGGAGGAGGTCACCGAACGGCGATCGACAGAATCTTTGAAGAATTTAGCCGCTCAGCCATGAGTTGATCCTAAATGACAAGCATATCTCTCTGGCGGAACTCTTACTTACTATTTGCGTTTCAGGAAAGTTACCATTTGTAGTTAGCCACCCATTGACCTCTTGCTGTTCGGAATGCCCCAAAACAACCTCCTCCACAACGTGGCGCAGGATCGTATCTGCACAGTAAGGTCAAATAGATCCAGACCTCCACAGCTTTACTAATATATGTACCCAGGCACTTGGCATCAAAATTGTCGCTAGCAACGAGATCATACTCCTAGCTAAAGCCGCTGGCTATGACTCCGTCTTCATTGACCTCGAGCACTCAATATTTTCAATCAAGGACGTTAGTAGGTTGTGCTCGACATCGCTCCTATCAGGTATCACGCCCTTTGTACGTGTGCCGTACCAATGTGGTAACGGGTTCGTGCAGAGGGTTCTTGATGGTGGAGCCATGGGAGTCGTATTCCCGCATGTTAGTACGGTTGGTATGTCTGCCCCAGCTTCGCAATCAAAAGCAGACGACTGAATTCTATGTATTAGAGGAGGCAAGGAAAGCAGTATCCTGCACCAAATTCCCCCCTAAGGGTACACGCTCCCTCACAGCTGCGCTACCGCAGTTCGATTTCCAACGGATCGGGGCAAAGGACTTGATACAGCAGCTCGATAGCATAGGATCTACGGTATTCGTCATGGTCGAGACGCGAGAGTGCCTGGAGAATATCGATGTCATCGCCGCCATAGAAGGTGTGGATGTCTTGCTGCTTGGCGCCAACGACCTGTCGTTAGAACTTGGCATCCTGGGGGAGTGGGAACACCCGAGGTTTCAAGCCGTGCTGGAGAACGTCTCTGCTGCTGCGCAGAGGGCGGGCAAGGTTTTCGGCCTTGCTGGCTTGTACACGCGCCCGGATATATGTAAGCGTGTGGTGCAAGATTTAGGGGCTAGGTATATCTTGGGGCACCTCGATATGGGGTTGCTGGCAATGGCTATGAATAAGAATATGGAGCAGCTGAGAGGTATGGATTGCAGGGTTTAGTTGTGTCTTGAGTAAAAACAAATTAGTACGTTGGACCTCTTGACATGTCTAGGGATTTCAGGGTTGATATTATAATGCTTTCCATCTCCTCAGCACTAGCAGACAGATTCTCGTCAACGAGCACATCCAATGCCGCGAGCGCCACTGTACAAGTAAGGGGATTTGCAGCCACTATAGCTAGATACTATAGCAGATAGTAAGTAATATATTCTCAAGTCCAGCCACAGTTAGTCCCTAACATCACACATTATGTGTGCCACCTCTCATTTCATCTCGATAATCAAGTTTAAATAAGGCATTGAAATACATATAGATGCATCTCCTTTCAAGTAACCTTACATTGAAAATAGTTACAATTTGAGTGCCTCGCTTAGCTATTTATATAGGTAGCAATCTTAAGAGTTTAATAAAATCCGAGTCTGTAAGGATGGTAGCTAATTTCATTCCAGTAACCGGTTTCCGATTCCTATATATCTATATTTCAGCCTTTTACAATCTTCGCTGAACTCTGGCTGCGAAAATGGTAGGAGTTTGTATGGCGGCAGTCTCTCGCTTAGCGATTTTATATGGCGGCATTTTTTCACTTGGTAGGCGGCAGCGGAACTTTACCTAGGCGGCACTTATTTTCATGTCTTATTTCTATTTATAAGTCCCCTATACTTTACTTGACGTCTCTCGTTATAAGGATTAGGCTTTGGTGACAAAAGTGGTTTGAACTTGTATGGGTGGCAGCCCCTCGCTTAGATATTTGTATGGGCGGCACTTTTCACCTTCGCAGGCGGCAACATCTTTTTGGCCTGTGATACCTAATCCTATACCATAGACCAGTCTATCACTTTCTGAAATAGATCTCCTTCTTTTCATGAATTCCGGAGAGCGTGATATGGAGAAGTTGTGCTGATTTTGAGACGTCTCGGCTGATGTTTATATATAGGCGGCAAAACTTCACTTGGTGGCGACAACGAGATGTTGTGTGGGCGGCACTGGATTTTTTGCTGTTGTTGAAGCATTTGATAGGTTTCTATGGTCTACTTTTTTTGCTTCTCTCAAGAACACTGAAAAGTGGAGTTATCGTCAAGTCTGAGATTCAGGGGAGGCTTGCTTGAGACTTTTCGGTGGGCGGCAATGGCTTTTTATATAGGCGACTGTTTGTTTCATTGACACATATGATTATTTCATATGTTTACTGTGCATTTCTCTACAGACCTCTGCGAAGAACTTGAGATCTGGTGTGTTGTCGCAATTCAAGAATTCCCCGGGGTGATTTTCGGTGGCAAAATTGGCTCACAATTCCCTTAACACCTTCCCATCATTCACTAAAGATAGCACATTAGCCATGATTGCCTGAAAAATGTAATTTATCTAGGAAGTGTCGCTGGGACTGCAATTAGAGTTGATTAAGTAACACTGCCTGTCGCGAATGGCTTGGGGAAGACGCGTGCTTACCTATGCAAGTTCCAGAAATACTCACAAGAGACTCTCTTTTCGCATGCACCAATTTATGCCTACAGTACACACAAGTACGTATTTCTGAGCTTTACACCGCAGAACCTAAGTATACGCCCTGCCATATCCGCCGCAAACCCATCCAGTTCCTCCATCTCCTCCCACAACGCAAATCACTTTCCACTTCTCCCGCCCTTGGTACGATGCATGGAGGGACGTAGATACTAGACAGGATCCGGCAAATTGCATTCGAAGAGGATGCAGCCACTGGTTGGGTGTCTCTCGGGGGTCCGGATGTGTTCTTCTGTTGTGAGGTAGGTAGGATTGGCTTCGATCCGGTTCATCCCAGAGATGAGTTGAGAATCGAGGAAATTCGAAAATGGACCTGTAGATCGGTGTAATCTACAAAAATAAGCAGCCATACAGCAAGAGTGAGGAAGGCGCCGTCTGGCGGATCATGCCTTTCAGGGATCCTCAGGAGCCCGGTCCACGTGTAGGCCAATACCATCTCGAATACATCCTCGGTGCAGGTACTCAAGGGAAGCACTTGCGCCTTAAACTCTTTCAGGTTGCTGTTGAAAATGGCATCGAAGTATGACGAGGAGTGGCAGACGAGGTTTTTGGTTAGGTGATGGATAGGATTGCTTTTTCTTGCCGACGAAGATTGTGACTTCGAGCTATGGAAAGAATCGAACAGCCTAGCATCAGCCAGCTTTCGTACAGTTTTCCAGTGCATCGTGGCATACTTGACACAGTATTTTGGGGATAAGTCACACAGGAGTCGGTGTGACTTTTCTTAGATATCTTAGCAACAACCGACTCCTCATTTAATTTACAGCCTGCTTCACACTTGGGCTGTAGTTGTCCTCGTAGTTGCTGCTCAAGGCGCCAGGCACTTTTGTGGCTGCTGTTTGGGTTCGTAGAGGATGTCTGATTTTCTGATGTGGTGGATTGATGCGAACTGCATACTTTTGATAAAGCCTTTCATGTCATGTTTCCCACTTCCATCGATAGAACTTTCTCTACGATCAGAAGTGGTTGTTTTGACTACCACGTTGCCCGATCCCAGAAAAAGTAAAACTTCAAAAAGTGTCATCGCGAACAGATGAAAGTGAAAGTTGATGGAAAGAGGACATATGAAACTTTCGCTGCTTTAGAGCCTTTCAAGCATCCGAACCAATTGAAGTGAATTATAAATCTCATGAAAACCCAACAGCTGTAGCATCCACCCGCGGAGACTTTGCCTCGCAAAATCTTTGTTCTCGTCTATTTCTAGATCTAGGACCTCGAGTTTGTCTAAATCTTGCTAGCACCTGTATTCCGCTCTGCGATGTTCCTCTCCGCGGGAACAGCAAGAGCAACATGGTGAGAAAGAGCCACAAGATCACGCCCTTCATCCAGGATCACGATCTCAAGATCCATCCTCCCGTTCTTGATCGCCTTGGCTTCGACCCTCACCAAAAGCCACTCAACGCCTTCGTCCGGCAGAGCTTTCTTGACATCTAGATTCAACAGCAAAGTGGGATACCACATCGTTCTCGTTCTATCCGTCTTCCCGCCGTTAGAAGAGTTCTCCTCGCGCAGGAAAGCCTCGATTGGCATAGGCCACGTGTCAGCTACAAATCCAAGACTACTGTTCGTCCACTTCTCCCCGCTTCTCAATCTAATCCATTCATCTGCTTTGTTCCTATCTTTCTGCCCTCCCCTCGGCAAATAGAACTCTGTTTTCGCCGTTGCCTTACGGAAAGCCGCAAAGGGCATTTCGGGTTGCAAGCACCAGTTTTCATCCTTGTCTTCTGCGAGACAGGCAAGGGAGACTGGTGATGGTGCCGGGTTCAGACTCCAGGAAGTTGAAAATGATACGCCAGTCTCGGTGAGCATGTTGGAATTGGTGATTACACCTAGCACCTCCTCACGGCCGTCTTGAGATAAGGTCACATGGACCACGGAGGTTTGCCGACCTAGCTTTGTGTCTTTGACTGTGAAGTGTGCCTCGCCGACTTGTGTTCGTCGGAGGAAGTCTAAGTGTAGTGCTATGGTATGGGGCTGGTTCTGCTTGGAAAGGGTTGTGTTGAAGTGTGTAGCTACAACTTGCATGAAGATAGTTGTCACATATCCTCCATGTGGAACTGAAAGATGTTAGTTGAGGTATTTTGTATTTTGAGAGAATATCCAAACCTGAACCAATGCACCAATCATCGTGAAACCAGGCAGTGTACTTATGAGTTGACAAAGCTTTCACAGCTGTAGCATCTACAAATATCGTCTTTTTGTTTCCAGAAGCCATCTTCAACGGACTCGGCTACAAAGTGCTCAGCCTCGGAGTCGTCGCAATGTATCGTTAACCCTCTTCTTCTATACAGTATTGATGCTTGGTTGTCAGGAGAAGTTAGGTCCGAGGTTCGATTGGTCTTGTCTTTTCATGTTGTTGAGTGATGGATACCTAGATAGGTAGGAATTTGATATAGCAAAGGTATCAGCTTTTCAGCTGGCATAGCTTTCGCCAAGCCTGAATAGAAAAGCGGCATCAATCTTTCATGTTCCAAGTCGAATGGCATGTTGAGATGCAGCCATAACGAGTGCCGCTTTTTGCGATCACTACAAGCCCCTCAGGCGTGCCGAGGCTATTTCGATTGTGTGCCGTCCCGTGTTGGCCATTGCGCGGCAAACCCTTGAATGAGCTCAAGCCTCAAGCCTCAGGGTCAGTAGACAAGCACAAGCCAAGCTCAGAATATTATTTATAGCAGTGGCGACGGGCGACTAGGTAATATCGGTACTGTACCCCGGATTTGTCTTGGCTTGGGCTTGCGGGTCAGCCTGATGGTACCCTCCGTACAGTAAGATGAAGTCACTGTCATTTGTTATTCTTCTTACTGTATTCAGCCTTTCTCAACGGCCCCTGACATGAACACCTGCCTGAAACAGGAAGGATTTCGTGCACCAGGTGCATGCCTTTTCTAGATAGCCAGACTGTGATCAAACCAACGAACACTTTGCTTGCTGATGTGTGACTGATTGATCTTTCGCTGTTTGCTATCTACCTAGGCTAGGTAGGATCTTTCTAGCAATCATGCTAAGGTCCGGATGTCACAGCCTTGTTTCTCCGCCTGAAAGGCAAAATATACGTCAGTGAACACAGAGTACGAGGAATAGATCGTAAAGATAATGCAAGCTGTATTCGTGTGATACACTTACTGGGTACTTTTGGCCCAAAATATATCTATACACCGCCTGCGTGCGACTTTGGTACTGCTCCACATCAGTAATACCGTATATCTGCCCGTCTAAAGTTGGGCGTTTCAGGAAATACGATCTGTACCTCTGTACCTAGCAGACCGAGTAGTTCGCCTGATCTCTGTCAAAGCCACCATGATCCTCGTGTCTGAAACGTAAAAGTAGCACGAACGCCTGCTCATCTGGCTATATTAACACTGTTATTACCCTTAATAATAATATAGATTAAAGTAATTCTGGATTATCTCTGTTCCCTGTCACTACGTACCGCCGCAACCTACTGTACAGTACTAGCGTCTTCAGGCACCACCACGGCGCCAGAATCCGTCGCCCGCCAGCACCTCCTAAACCCTCCTAAACCTGTCCCCCCCTCGAAGCATTTGTTCTTTGGATACACATCATATCAGCATACATCTAGATGCTATTGATTATTACATTCACAGCGTTTGATCGCAGTCACCCAGCGAGAACCACTGCTCGTTCTTCCAACCAGCATCGCGATTTGGTGGGGTAAATCCATACATAAATCCATACATAAATCCATCGCCATGGGCAATATCACCAGCAGGCCTGAAGAGGCCGCGGCGCTTTATCTACGAGACCAGACTCGATGTAGGTGTTCCCCTGCAGGCCTTCTGCCAAAATTATCATGATACTGATGGATGCGCAGTGACCATTTCATCGTTAACCGTTACCAATGCTCGACGGCGGACAGTCCTCAATGTGATTCCAAATGCATTCCCAGCAACAAGAGTATCGGCAACGCGCGATCTGGGAGACAACAGCATAGTGGAATATGTTCAGGTATGATTATAATGGATATTCTGAAGATGCATCTCCGAGGGTATGCTTACAAGACCCCTAGGACCCTGAACAATCTCCTGGTGCCTCGCCGAATTTTATTATAAAGCTTAACAACGACGACGAACTTACATTCAAGTTTACCTTTATTATTCGACAGACTCTACAAGTTACGCAGGGAAATAATGGGGTACAAGAGACAACGGGCGGTTTGGTGGACACTGTGGTCAACGGCCTCACATACGTATCAGCTTCTACCGCCAAAGAAGTCGAGACTTTAGTGACAAGAGAATTCCACGCCGACCCGAATCTACACAAGAACGCAAATGTACAATTAGTTGGGGATTATTCCACTGGTGGAAGTCAGTCAGTATCGTTCGAATGGTCGTGGAAATGGCGGCCGCCAAAGCCAACAGAGGATCGAGGAGGAGGGTGGAGAAATAACTGCAGTGTTTGTTGCCCTCGAACTCGGAATTCCCTCAGTGCTGACGTCTATAGTTTGTTGAATACGATTCTCGAGCACACCGACTGAATGAGCTTGCAAGCTTTTCATTCTGGGTTTCAAGTATAATTCTCCCCCAACACACCTCTTCTGCAATGCTGACACCGAACTTTAGATCCCCAGCAGTACCTCAGCCAGCCAAATTCTCCTTCTCCACCATTTAGCCTCGTTGCGCCTCCCAAACTCCGAGTACCTTCGTCACAATCTATGGATTCCCGAATGAGCGGGACTGATACGCGGGATTTTGAAGAGCCTGTATCGCCAGGCATGCCAGCCTCCGACGGTCCTGGTCTTGTTCCGAAAGATTTGGTCAAGGTCGACATCTCATGCCAGCGCCCCGGCGAAGATATGAGCGCCACTGAAGACGGACCTCTTTTCCGAGCTACCATGAAACAACTGGAGCAGAAGACGGGAAGCATGAAGCAGCGCATGAAGAAGGTGGTAAAGAAGGCCGAGGCAGCACATATCGCCCAAATGGACTGCAATGAGGCTGTTGTTGGGTTTATGGAAGCTCTACGAGAAGCATCTTCGTCGAACGCCAACGCGGTCCAGCCAGCCCTGGAGCATTATTTCGACAAGATTGCGCGGGAGTTGTTGCAGTACGAAAAGCAAAACGCTGTTAACTTACAGAAGATTATCATCGAGCCCTTGACGAAATTATACAACATCGATATCAAGCAAGCAGAGTCTAAGAAGCGAGACTTCGACGAGGAAAGCAAGGATTATTACGCCTATGTGTCCCGGTATCTAGGACAACGACAGGATTCCTTGAAGCAAAAGAAACGAACCGATAGTGATAACAAGTATCAAACAAAACGGCGGAACTTTGAGCTCAAGAGGTTCGACTACTCTTCGTTTATGCAAGATCTTCACGGTGGCAGAAAGGAGCAGGAGGTATTGTCACATTTAACAAAGTATGCGGATTCCCAGACAAGAGGCTTCTTGACAACAGCCAAAACGGTCGAGGAGATGCTGCCCCAATTGGATGCTTTAAGCTCCGAAGTACAGAAAGCCGACAAGGAGTTCCAATATCACCGCACCGAACGCGAGGAGAAACGTCGAAATCTCGAGATGAGTACCGCTCCTTACGTGGAGCCCGACACACTGCCATCTGTCGCTGTCATCCCTCCGTCGTCAAGCAGCGGCGGTGGTGGAGCTTATTTATCTGATTCAGAGCTCGGCAGATCAGATAGCACGGCGTCTACGCTCAGAGCGGTATCTTCAAACGGTACGGCCATGGCGCAAGCTGTCAATGGTGGTGTATCGGAGTTCTCTCGCTCCCCAGGCAGCTCGACTTCCTATGTCGGAGCTGCGCCCAGCCCTGTTCCCGCTTCGAAATTCAGGGGTATTCGGGACTTGGAAGAGAAAGACTATTCGCAAGGCTCATCCAGCGAGAAAATGGGTGAAGGGCGCCAGGAAGGTCTTTTGTGGGCTTTGAGTAGGCCTGGTAGCCACGCAGATCCCAGAGGATTGAACAAACAAGCCTGGCATAAGTGAGTTTCAAGGAATCATCTGAAATATTTATTTGCTGATTATTGATAGATTTTGGATTGTTTTGGCTGCCGGCAAGCTGTCTGAGTATAGCAACTGGAAACTAAAGCTGGATCTGCATATGGACCCCATTGATCTTCGTATGGCTTCTGTCCGAGAAGCTCGGAACGCAGATAGAAGATTCTGCTTTGAGGTAATAACACCTCAATATAAACGAGTATACCAAGCAACCTCCGAGGCCGACATGAACAGTTGGATCTCGGGTATCAACAACGCAATTCAAAGTGCAGTCGAGGGCCGTGAGGGAAGATCGCCGCCCTCCAGGCCGGCTCCAAAACCCGAGACTCATTCGATCCGCAGGGATATTGGCTCGATTTTGACTGGCAAAAGCTCATCTATGAATCATGGGACGCACCACAACACCAACAACTCGGGTGCAAATAGTGTGCTCCGACGGACCACAGTCGGCGCACGGCCAGCATATAACCGGCAGGGAAGCAATGGGTTTGACGACAGCCCGGACAAGCTACTTAAGCTACTTCGTGAAGCAGATCAGGGCAATTGCTGGTGTGCAGATTGTGGTTCGGGGATTAAGACCGAGTGGGTGTCGATCAATCTTGCAATTGTCCTCTGCATTGAGTGCAGTGGTATTCATCGATCTCTCGGGACACATATTAGCAAAGTTCGCTCGCTTACTTTGGATATCAACTCTTTTACTACAGATATTGTTGAGCTTCTTCTGCTAGTTGGTAATCGGGTCTCGAATATGGTATGGGAAGCCAAGCTAGATCCGGCTCTTAAGCCAACGCCCCAAGCTTCTCGCGAGGAAAGACTAAGGTTTATCACGGCCAAGTACGTCGACAAGGTATATGTACAGCCCATCTCATCGACACTCTCACGATACTCTACTGCGGACGAGACACTACTTGCAGCTATCAAGAAGAACGACATCCAGCAGGTTATATACGCATTGGCGTTGAAAGCGAACCCCAATGTTGCCGACAAGTCCAGAGGGACGCATTCGGTCTTCTTAGCATTGGCTGCTGCGGATCCCGCTCAACCTTCGCCAGTAACTTCGTCTTCAAAACCGGAAACACCTGCCAAGTCAGTTCCGTTCCCTATAGCGGAGATGCTTGTTCAGAATGGAGCTGAGATCCCCGCATCCTTACCTGCTTTCCCTCTTAGTCGGAGTGCGAGTCTTTACATCGAGCAGAAGAGTGGTCGGGGGCGTCCATCGAACGATACTGTAGGAGCACTTCCAGTATTAAGTTCAGCAGACAGGCAAAAGGATCGAGATGCGCGATTGCAGAAACGCGTGAGTGCTGGTGGACGACTGGCGAAAGCACCTATTCCTGAGAGGTGATCAGTGTTCGGTGGTTCGGTGGTTTTATGAATTACGCGATGATTTGGAGATACCATGGGAATACATGCATTGCTGGCGTTATCTTGTTCTCGGTCTTCTGGGTTTGCATTGCTTTGGGGGACCCCCAAAGAATAGGATGGGGCTTACGAGTTCTTGACTGTTAGTGTATAGGTGGGGAATGCATGCCCTGGGGTTGGAAAGTATCAAGAAATTATAGGCCAGGATATTTGGTATAAGTAGTAATTAATGGAGTCAGATATTGGCAAAGGATAAAATTGAAGCATTTGCATACCTATGGATATCTACCTATACGAGCATCTAAAGATATTGCTGCAGTATGACGTCAGTGGCCCAAATCTGTAGCTGAGCTTTACGTTTCACTGGAGATTGAAGTGGGAAGAGTTGGAATTAGCCCGTATAAGGTAGTACATATACGGTAATTATGATATCCCAATTGACAGCTCCAGGCATGGAACCGAGGCTCTCGATTCAATGAATTCTGATACCTTCCCGTTATTTTCTGCTGCATGTCGTCAAAGTAAAAAGGACCCTTCAAAGAAGACCCTGAACCACGCTGCGGCTGCCAAGACTCAATCAACTGGACTGGACTGGCCCCAATTCTCTTGGCAAAGCTTGTTTTCGGGCCCCACGATCACGACTCCATCACCGAATAACAATTGAACCGTCCACCACCCAAGCTTCAGATCCAATCTCCACTTCGTATTCGTCTTCATCTTCATCCCCATCTCCATCTGCGTTATTGTATAACGATAAAACGGCAATACTGTACCAGCTGAAGAGTAATCAAAGCTGCCCGCCCTCCGACAATAAGCTTACAAGCCCTTCTGCTGCTGAAAGTAAGGCTGTTCTTCACAATTGCTCAATTGACCCCGCTGATAAAATCAACAGACTCAAAATCATGTCGGTACAGGAAAAGGCACCGGCGCAGCCTAATGGCGAGACCAACGGATTCGAACCCTCCGGCACACAAAATGGCGACGCAGAGAAGCAGGCGCCAGTTCAGCACAATGGCGATGCAGCTGCCCAGGGCGAACACAAGAGCAAAGTCACAGCAGCAAAGGAGAAAGTAAGCAAGCAACAGCAGAAGATCAAGGACAAGAAAGATCCTCCTGGAGGCTACGATGCGACACCCATCCCCGCAGCGCGCGATGGCTACACCGTGCGCTTCACCTTCCACCGCGCCGAGAACCTGCCCGTTGCAGATCTCAACTCTAGATCCTCGGACCCGTTCATTATGGCGACATTGAGCTCGTCGCTACCCAAGAGACACAAGGAGGACCCAGAGATGGTTATAAGGACTCCGACAATACATGAGAATACGAATCCCGAGTGGAATTCCCATTGGATTGTTGCTGGGATTCCGTCGAGTGGGTTTAGGTTGAAGTGCAGGCTTTACGATGAGGATGCGTCAGATCATGACGATAGATTGGGCAATGTGACGGTTCATGTCCATCACATTGATGCGAATTGGAAGGGTTTCCAGGAGGACAAGTTTGATGTCAAGAAGAGGATGGGGAGCAAGAGGGCGTATCTGATTAGGGGCTGCGCTGCGATGTTTAGTGATGTGCATATGAGTGGGAGTTTGTACCTCAGCGCTGAGTTGCTGGGTGAGTCTGAGCCACCTCATGGACGACTGTATACGGTTGGGGATATGGCATGGATAAAGCATTACTCGCCTATGATTGGAAGAATCGCAGGAACAAAAGCTCCTGATAGTACTGTTGGTACGGATGGGAAATCCAAGACTGAGAAATACGAGTAAGTCTTTTCCCCAAACTTTCCAAAGCCTACACTAATGAAAACAGTTTCCAAGCAAACCAATATCAGCTCCAAGGCCCAGTCCCCGCAGAACTCTATCATCGTTTCGTAGAATTCAAGCCCTTCGTCAAAGGCATGTTCTCGAAAGCTGGCCTGCGAGGCAGAATCCTAAATAAAGCCCTACACCACCAACACGCACGCGTATACAACTTCTCTAATAGCACTGAATATGGTACCGTGCCCCCGCGCTCCAAAGAAGCATCCCTTCAGTTCCTCAAGATGGTCCACTTTGACGAAGGCGGCCGTATCTTTACCTACGTGCTCACCTTGGACGGCTTGCTGCGTTTCACCGAGACGGGAAAAGAGTTCGGTATCGATCTGCTGAGCAAACATACTATGCATAGCGATGTGAACATCTACATCGCCTGCTCTGGCGAGTTTTTCGTGAGGCGGTTGAAACATCCCCACCAATCAACAGACTCTCCAGGCCAAGAAACTCACCCAGACACCGACGTCCCCGGCGGCCCACCTGATTCACCCCCTCCCAAATCTCCAGAGAGCTACGAGCTAGTAATCGACAACGACTCCGGGACCTACCGCCCCAAAGGCGAGTTGTTACCCAAACTCAAGGAATTCCTCAACGCCAATTTCCCCGGCCTGCACGTCGTGGTAAAGGAATGCACGGATGAGAAACTCGGCAAGATGAAACAAGGACAGAGGGAGCGCAAGAAGAGAGAGGGCGGCAATGTGACCATGGTGCAGAATTCCGACGATGAGATTAGCAGCAGTGACGAGGAGAGGCTTGATGGGTTGGGTGGGGGAAGCGCGAAGAAGACGGGCAAGCAGAGGGCGTTGGACGCGTTGGAGAATCCAAGGGGCGCTGTGAAGGATATTATTCCCGGCGAGAAGGGGAGGATGAATAGGGAGGCGAATGAGGAAGATGGGGATAGGGCTGAGGCTAGTGGTGTGTCAGGAATGCACGGGAAGTCATGAATGAGCTTGTGATTTTACTAATAGTTTTGTTTACTCTAATACCTACTGAATAGTTCGCTAGCTTGGATTTTGTCGCATGTTTTCCACACGGATGGATATTGGGGACTTTGGATGCTATGCTTGCATGCTTGCTTGCTTTCTTGTACTGTACTGTACTATATAGGATACGACTTATTTATTTATAGCTTGCGCAGCTCTGTTGTCTACTTTTGAACGAATATACCATTTCCTTTATATGCAATATTATGTGAGCTATGCGAGGTTATATAACTATAAAAGCTCTTACTACTATATACACACAAACCAACCAACCGACCACTTGCCAAGAACAACCCCCCAGAAAAAAATAAAATAAAAAAGAATTAAACAACATGGTATCAACATCTTCTCATTGTATGCATATATAAAAAAGCCTCTTGCTCTACTGTATCAAAACCAATCAGATCAACTCCCACAATCCTTTTTCACCCTATAGTAGCTTACAGAAAGTAAAATAAAATAAAATAAGTCAAGTTGGGTGCCCTCCCTATAAGTTCATGGCGCTCGGTCACGAGAAGAGAAATAGAAACCTAGCGGGGGGATGCAACGCTGGCAAAGGAAGTTTTCAAAAGGGGGGCTTCTTTTTATGTAAAAATAAAAAAAGAGGAAGGCCAAAGGAGAATAAATGGGTAATGGGGAGAATAGAGAATAGGGCAGAGAATGAATCGCTAGCTAAATACAACCCTCCTTCTTTTTCTCAACTTAATTACTCGATTCGACTTTCGGCGTCTCGGCAGCGGTAGTGTCTTCGCCCGGCGTGAAAATCGCCTCTTCCACTTCCCCAGGACCAGTGAGCGGAGAAAACGCCTCCACCTCTTCGATATCATCCTCGTCCTCCTCTTCGATAATCTCGCCGCTCCGCCGGCCCACCTGACTAGCGCTGCGACTATGACTGCCGGTTCTGCGCTCAGGCGTCGGGGAAGATGTGTTGAGCGAGGGGCCTTTGAAGAGGTTTTTCTTGCGCTTGGCGAAGACTAAGCCGTTGGAAGAAGGGCCGTTGTTGCCCCACGATATACCTTCGTTGAAGGTGGATATTGGGGGCTGGCGTACGACGCGGATGTTGGTGGGAAAGGCGCTGGTGGTGGGCGTGGCGGGGAGGACTTTGACGGAGTGGTGCGGGCTGCGGGTGGGTAGGGAGACTTTGGACATGGAGCCCGAGCCGTTGGAGGAGGTGGATGAGGCTTTGGAATGCGAATGGTGGTGGTGGTGGATGGTACGGACGGAGGAGACGGATGAGGAGGTTGATTTTCTACCGCGGAGGCCGGTGCTGGAGCGACGAAAGGTGGATCGTGGGGTTTGGGGCGCGGGGGATACGGAGTGTCGTTTATTTGTGGGCGTGACATATGTTCGATTTAATATAGGCTGAGTTTGTGGTCCAGGTCGTAATGAAGGTCTAGGTGGAGAGGTCGCAGGTCGCGGACTGGGATCTTTGGTGCCCGTTCTCGAGCTGCCGTTGGACTTGTGAGTAAGGTCTGGTGTTGAACGACTCATTTTCTTCCCAGGAGACTTTGCACGTTTGGCATTATCCAAAAACCAGTGTTTCCAATGAGCCAGCTGATTGATGAAAGCATGCTGGTGTCTTCTCCGCTGAGGTCTTATTGCTGTGCCATTCGTATGTGGAGATAATAAGTCAGGGTTGGATGTGACTAGTTGAAGCGTACTTCCCCGTGATCTAGCTCCACGAATAGTTCCCTCTTTCGGTGGAGGGATGGGTCGTCGATGTCGTGACGAGCTTGCTGAACGTACCGAATCTTTTTCTACCGGCGGAGGAGGCGTCTTAATACCTGGTGAGTAGAGCTGAGAATTTTCCGGTAATCCAGGGAGATCTGTAAGTACAAGTTCCGGGTAATGGGCACTGCGTCTGTCTTTTCTCCCTCTACTCCTAGGCGGATCAGACAACTTAATCATCTGACCTTCTTCGTCAACACCCTGCAAAGTAGGCGCCAGCCTCTCCAGCCGGCTACTGGCACCGCTCAATCTCCGTGAAGATCTAGCTTCTGCTTCTCTTTCTCTCCGTTTTCGTTCCCTGCGAGCTTGTTTTCGCTCCTCCTTCTCAATTAGAAGAGACCACCAACCAGCCAAAGCATCACATCGCTGAGCCAAAACATTCTCAATTACTTGGTCAATATCGACCCCGGCACTACGCATTCGCTCCAAGGTCTCTTTTTCCAAGGCCGTCGCGAAAGGAGCTGGTTGTTGAAGCTTTAAGATTGCTTGTTGTTGGGGTGCATGTTCAGCTAGGAACGGATGAGTCAAGATATCTGACAATGTTGGGCGAAGAAGCGGCCTTTTGGAGAGTAATAGGCCCAATAAAGACTTGGCATCTGGGGTAAGGTGGTCTGCCCATTTTGGTTCGCTACTCAGGATTTTGGTCCTTGTTTCATTGTCATCGTCGTCGTCGAAGGGTAACTCTCCGCATAGAAGAGCATATAAAATGACCCCTAAACTCCAAACATCAACCTTCTCGCCGGCATATTTCTCTCCTTTCAGCATTTCCGGGGCACTGTAACAGACAGTACCGCAGAATGTCTGGAGATAGCTGGCCTTGCCCTCATATTCCCTTGTAAATCCGAAGTCAACCAACTTGACATTTTCGTTCTTGTCGAGGAGGATATTTTCCAGCTTTAGATCTCGGTGAACACAGGACGAGTTGTGAACGTATGAAACCGCTCCGACCAATTGAGTAAATATCTTTTGCACCTTCTCCACCGGCAGCGGCCCTTCTTTCAACAGATAGTTGTACAGTTCATCACCTAAACGGCATTAATAGGAGAAACAGCCGGACCGCGGGCTTGTCCTTACCTGGGCAATATTCCAACACCAACCACACCAAGCTCTCCGTTACAATAACTTCGTATAGCCGGGCGATATGAGGATGTAGGAATTGTCGATGGTGGTGGATCTCGCGGGCCAAATTGGAGTCATCCTTGTTGGCAGATTTCAGAACAACCTGCGCCGTCAGCTACAACATCCTCCTACTCCCCTCCCTCTGAACGTACTTTGGAACCATTCGTGAGCTTATGATTTGCTAAATACACCTTGCCAAATGATCCTTTCCCAATTAAACGCCCAAGTGTATAGTTTCCAACCGATCGCAAATCTTTCGACGAGAACTCTCTGCAGAAGAAGGTAGATTAGCAAAATGTCCCGGAGACTCGGAAACTGGTGGCACATACTCCAGTAGCTCATGATATGAATTGGCAAGCTATTGCGCCCATTTATTAGTGATCAAACCCCTAATATGGCCCTATGGGCTCCAACTGGCACCAAGTATAGAAGGGTTTACCTTAGCTTTCCGTACTTGCGAATCAGCCTTTTGCCTTGCCGTCTGCATACCAATCACCTTTCACACCTCCTACTGCTATGGTACCAAGAGGCTGCTGTAAGCCCGGACATTCAAGAGCGGCGCGGCGTCGAGTTGCAGTTGCGTTCACAAGAGCCTTTACCGCGGTGGCGTAGGCAGTTCGAGACAGAGGAGGTGTCGTGGGTATTTCGAGGATGGATGAAGGTTGAATGTAGTCGGAGCATTGAACTTTTCTGCTGGGGCGGCAATGGGGTGATCAATCGTGGATTATGGGGAGATGATGGTTAGGTAGCCGGGTATTTGTTACAGAGTAATGAGATGTGAGCCAGGGCCTCCTGTTTCTTGCAGATCGATGCAGATGTTCCTGTTCGCTTAAGCCTGGTTTTTACATATATCTACTCGGATTTAAAAGCCCAGGATGTGATGTCTTGGAGAACGCGAATTAATAACCCAGAAAACCCTGCATTCTCTTACTTATATATACAGGGTTCTGTGAAACAACTAACTTCCTCGTTAAACACCTGCCTTTCCCGTACGCTAATAAAAGACCTCGGACTCGGACCCATGGATATCACGTGACTAAATAAACATTCTCTCGAGCTGGACAGATCTGGAAGTCTCCTTGAATGTTTTTATCCAGCTAGTCTTGGTCTTAGAGTTGTGACGAGTATTCCAGAAAGCCATTATGGCTAGACATCTTGCGCGACACTTGCAGTCATCGCATAAGCTGAAGTTTTGATATTTAAAGTCCATTACTCCGGAGTAGGAAATGTGACTTTTAGACACTAATAGTATTTAATCATGTAACGATGTATGAAGATGGCATAGGTCCCCGATTCCTGATCCCCAGCGCTGTCCTCATTTCCAGTATTATATTATTCATTATCCATCCTCAGCGTATCCACTCGACTGATGCCCCACTCCACTACTTACTCCCAACCCAAAGCACTCAATCCACCCGGTCTGTTCTGTGTTTCAATGGCTTCGTTGGATGTCTGCAATTCCGAAATGAATTCAGTACTTCCAATCCTCGGACTTGCAACAGGGGTGCCATCCAAGAAGTAAGGAGTAGGTATTCCGTCAGACAAATGGGGAGACCCGCGGCTTTGGCCATCTACTTCGTGTATGACGGCCGAGTCGATTTCATGCTGATTTGGGGTGGGAGTAGAGTGAGTAATTTGGTAGGCAGGAGGACCAGAAAGAACCGATGCAGTTGATACATGTTTGACTCTGTTCAGGTCTCTACGTTGTGGCGTTGCGAGAGCAGAAGCCTCTGCCAAGATTGTTTCTTGTCAGTAATTGTAGAATAATTGTGTTTGTCATGGTATTGAGACAATTCATCAATCCATCATCTAAAATGGGACAATTCAAGTATGTAGGCAGCCACTGACCATAGATATGTTTATCGTGATCCTTGTCTGTGGATGGAAGAAACGGTGTACCGGATGTAGGGCTGTTCTTCGTCTCCATTGACGCAGTTGGTTCGGATAGTGCTTTCTGCTTCTGCTTCTGCCGTCTCTTACCCCACCAGAAGAATAAGATGGCGATTAAAATCAAGGCAAGTCCACCAGCGACAGCGCCTCCAGCAATAGCTCCAGTGCTGTGCTGTTCCGCAGTCAAACTTACCTGAGGGGCCGCTGTGGTGGCAGAAGTTGTTGTAGAAGTTGACGAGGCAGATAAAGATGATGCAGATGAAGATGATGCAGTTATAGAGGTTGATATGGCGGATAGAGTTGATGCAATTGATGAAGTCGATGATGAGGCGGACAAAGCTGATTCGGTTTCGGAGCTCAATGACACTTGAGAGGGAGGGGTTTTGAAGGCAGCTGTCAGACTCGGTGTTAGTGTTGCCTGTCATGGTGGAGTCGGGGTAGGAATATTCTCTCCATAAGCAACTTGTTCCAGAAACATGACACTGGAGAAAACTTGCGAGATACCCAAAGCATACCTGCGTGTAGAGCACTCGAAGGACATCCATCTGCGCATGGGTTTATATCGCAGCAACCTTGAAAGTCCGAATCTAAGCAAGTATACCACAGGCCTGAACTGCAATTGACGTTTGGCCAGTATGAGCCATCATTTTTTGAAGAATCGGGTCCGCTGGCAGTACCTAAAGGTGAGTTAGAAAGGGATCTGAACACAGAGTATAACGAGCCAACATTCCCATGCAAAGCAAGTGGGAAATTATAACTTACCCATTCCAGCAGCCCGTAAATCTTCTGCTGGACACCCATCTTCATGGCATGGATTCGAAACGCAGCAGCCAAGAAATGTTGGGGTTTGGAGTTCGCACGTATACCTAGGAATAATCAGAAATGGTTCGAGGCATTAGCAGCATTTGTCAACGTACCAAAGCCCGCCATTCGGGCATGTCCCGTAAGTATTGTTTGCCATGACGACTCTTATATTCGCTTCTAAGTTAAGAAGTAATGAAGAATACAAAATGAGGCTGCTGAAAAAGCCATCTCTTGGATGAGATTGCAGCTCGATTAGGTAAGAAAAAAGCAAACCTGAATCGCATTTTCACCAGCAAAGATAGAGTGCGCTCGTAGCACCTGAATCCAAGCCACAATATGCCGTGGTCTGGAATAGCTATAAATAAGTTCTGTCTGACAAGAGGCTGGACTGCAATGCTGATCAGCTTTGGGGAGGACACCCTCGTAATTGTTCTTTCATCGTAAACTACAGCCATTATTTGTGCTACGCCGCGGTCAATTCTTAGCCATGCGACGGATTGGAAGAATTCGTAAACACGTGAGGCGAGGAGTCTCTCAGCGTCTGGACGAAGTTGCGCTCAAATAACTTATTAATAGCACTGTCCGCCACGTGATCTGGGGTTGCACTTGCAATTTGGGGATGCAAAGTCAAATCATTCAATGACCAAAAGGCGCATGGCGTTCAATAGAACGTAGAAGCAAAGTATATAAATGCTCCGAGAAAGTAAATGGAAGCAATACGACAGCCGTGTATGGCAGGATGGGTGCTTGGCGTGCAACTTCGCACTTTGATATCTCCCAAGAGCCCTAATGGAAAGTATCTTGCCTTGTCTTCGGATTCTCATTCGTGATATTAAGAGAAGAACAGAACCTGCCAGAATCTGAAAGACTGCGCCAATCACATCTATCAAATTTCTGGGTGGGTGTTGGAGGGTATTGGTCATGCCTCGTTCCATTTATTCTCTAAAATTACAGCAAGCCGCAAATAGCTTAATTGATTTGCGTTCCGTATCCCCTGATCTGATCCGCACTGTATTCATGGTTAGTGTCACAGAAAGCAAAGGCACGGTAGATGGGAAACTTACAACGCCCAACTCTGCTTCTCCAACTTCTCATTCTCCTTCAGATCAATTCCATCCTTGGTGACCACGGCGATAGAATAGTTGTCCAAACTCCTCGCATCTCTATAGAACAAAACCTTCATGCTCTCCTTCACCGCCTCCAAAGCCTGCTCCTTTGACAGCTTAGCAGCAGCTTCCTCATCAGGGGCGACCTTTCTCAAAAGGGGTTGTGCTAAATGCGCACCAAATCCAGTAGCCAAACTGGGCGAACTGAAAGTTGTGCCAAGTAGATCTGCGCTTGCCAGGAACGGCTTGCTCTCTCCATCCAATCCTGCAACAAGAATCTGGTTCCATAATGGGTTGAAGTCCGATCGGCGCTTGTAGAAAACTTTGGATAGGTAGGTGTGAAGGTTATGGGCGTTGAGTGTATGTCCGGACGAGCTGTAGGCTTCTTCGGTGTCGAGAGAGTTGAGGAGTCGGTCTAGGTATTGCATGTCTGAGACGTCACCACCAAATCCAACAACTGAGGTATCGGCGAATGTTCGAAGGCGCTTGACATCAGTGAAACGGGCAAGGGAACCATAGGAAGCTGTGTGTGAGCATATATGTTAGCTTGAAGTGGTCTGCAGCTGCTTGGGAGGTGATGAACCTAAGTTATCGGCGGCGATAATCACACCATCCTTGAACTTAAGAGCCACTACCGAGGTACCGGTGACAATGGGCTGTTGAGTATGTTGGTTGGGTCCATGGCTTTGAAGGTATGAACTGTCGTAGGCACCGTAGATATCGTCTCTGGGCTACATGAAGGTCAATACTGCAACACGGCTGGGGTGATCTACGCACACGTCCCCAAGCTTGCGGAAGATGGTTCATGATGAAATTAAGTGGTTGGAATAGTTTCAAAGAACGTGAAGTTTTCGCAAGGAGTTTGTGTGGGTATCGTGGTGTTTGGAGAGTTGAGAGGTATTGAGTTGCAGCTCAGGCTCAGGCAGGAGCTTGACGACGCGGAAGCTCTCGCGAACCGCGCTAGTGGTACCTAGGTATCGCAGTGTCCAGCAACAAAATTTCAAACTACATGCAATCTTTCATTACAAGCACAACCACAATGGCCGGACTCGTAAGCTATGGGAGCAGTGAAGAGGAGGATAATGTGCAGGAGAATATGGTTCAAGAAAAGGTATGCTGAATTTATTTTCCAAACACGTCTAAAGTGGATCACTAACCGTGTAGATAGCAAGCGGACAAAGCTCCAATAAACCACAGAACGAATGGTATCACATCTGGTATGTGTTTCTGCAATATTGTTGTTTTCATCACGATATCTAACCCATGTCAGAACCACGGTCAAACGGCAGCGGACGACAACCCAGCCAAGCAGAATCTACGATACCTCTCCCCAAACCAGATGCTCCTCTTGCTGGCCCTGTCATAGGCCCAACGGTTCCTACAGATGATTCTCTTCCAATGGCAGGGCTACTCGAAGAAGACCAAGAAACAGGAGCGGCACCACAATCTCCATACTCTGCAAACAGAGCTCTATTGAGAGACCTTACATTACCAACTCTACCAAACTATGACATACCTCTATCACCTCCCGGATCACCTGTAGGGAGCACGAATGCAAAATTCAAGCATTTCCTCGAGCTTAAGAAGCAAGGAATCTATTTCAATGAGAAGCTTGCCAAGTCATCGGCACTTAAGAATCCAAGTCTTATGCAGAAGCTCATGGATTTCTCGGATATCGATGAAGCTGGCCAGTATGTAACCACATTGCCGAAAGATCTCTGGAATCCAGATGCTTTTCCTGCTCATGCATATAAAGAAGAACTAGCAAAGAGCCAACAAAGGATACTGAAGAGAAAAGAGGACGAGAAATCCAGGGGCCAGAGAGAAAGTGTGGACTTTGTTCCAGCTTCTACTTCCGGAGAACCCGCCAATCGAAGTGGGACGCCTGGGAATGGAGTAAAGCCAAGTCAAAAGAGCGCCGCGGAAAGAATTATGGCAGGGCTTGATAGAAAGCTTTCAAGTTCACCACGGGTTCAAGGCGTGAAACGGAAATCGAGGTTCGACAGTTGAACAACAGAGCAGAGGAAGATGCGTATAGTCAATTTGACTGGAAAATCCCGAGGAACTGGATGATTGAAGAGCCGGGAGGCTTTTGCCGCTTTGCTTAGGAAGTGGGGGGCTACTGTTGCTATTGCAGTCAACATGACAATATGCGGCGATATCGGAAGATTGCCTAGGTGCCAGGAGGCTGTCGAAGAGAGCTAGACGTGCCCAGCAAGGTCATCAGCCTCAAGTCACACCTTGGCTATAAATCACGCGCTTAGGTCACGAGCTTAGATATCGATAGACGCAAGAAGCGCGCCTTGAACGACAAGGTGATCTACGTACAGCCCAGAGAAAAGATTAGCACCGGGCACTTGGTAGTCCCTTGATCGCAACTATATAAAAAAAGTGAACGTGCACATGGGGCGTGACAAGGGATTGGTGGGGCGGGAGAATTCCATAACTACCGCATATTGCTATGCATGAAATTTTCTAAAAGTCTATTACCAAATACACATTATCTCACTTTCGTTTACACTTACATCTTACTTACAAGTTCAAAAGGTTAAAAGGTTATTGTAATATTGACTTCCTCCCAACCCTTTTAGCTTGTCTTGGATGACAAGAAACGCTTGGACCTGGTCTTCGCCCCCTGTTCCGGTACCCGTATTAATCGAGCTCCAACCTCGAACCTCAAAACTTGAATCTAGACATCGGGATATTTTGTCGGAATAGCCACCTCGCTCGCTCGCTTTCTTCATTTGTTGTCCTTAGGCACAAGACAAGGACTTCGTTTACATTTGCTCCATTGCGAGAATACCTCTCCTACTCTACGCAAGAACCTTGCTGCCTGGTCAGAGCTCTACTTAGGTACAGTACAGGAGCTTGGCTGTACAACTAGTTATGGCTCCACGTGGGGAGAAGACGCAATTGAAACGGGGACGAGTATGTTTATGTTTATATCTCAATCTTCTGGATGCCTTGAAAATATACATGTACACCCAAAGTTAACAAACATGACGTAGGGTGGGACAGCAGAAGATCGAGACAATTCCAAAAAGCCTAGACGCTCCCAACGATTATCACAGACCCAAGGTCCGACGACCCCAGTGTCGAAGAAACAACAATTGCCTTCTCCTGTAACCAAAGAACCTTCGGATGCCTCAAACTTGAGCTCGAGCGATGCTTACAAAGAGGCTACTGCTACGCCCCCTGAGGGCCGACCAAGTCAACTTCACCACCGTCCCATGGACAACAATTCGCCTGGCTTTTCCTCCCCGCCACAAGAAACACAGGCTTTCTCACAATTCGTTTATCCCACATCTGCCTTGTCGAATGAGGTTGAAGATGAGACCAAGGAGGGTGTCTGGGGCTATCTGATCCCACTGGATCCTCAATATGGAAAAACACTTGTACTGAAGAAGCGCAATGCATGCCCTCTGCCAGAAGATCTTGCAAACTTTGGAAAGTCAAAGAAGGGACAATACAAGGATTTTGAAAAGGAGGAAGAGGGTTATGAAGAGACTAAGTTGAAGGGTATTGCTTCCGGGGGATACTTGGTTGGTCGTCATCCAGAATGTGGTACGTTACTCGAGGATTGCAATCACATGCTCAACTAATTGGGCTCAACAGATCTAATTATTGATGATCCAATCGTCTCAAACAGACATTGTCTCATTTTTACTGAAAATAAGGGTAGTGACACTATTGGCGTGATAGAGGACTTATCGAGTAATGGAACCTTCATCAACGAGGCTATGCTAGGACGAAACAAACGACGCGAGCTTCAAGATCAAGACGAGATTACAATTTTAGATGGTGCTAGATTTGTCTTCAGGTATCCGAAGAACCGACAGACCAGTCCCTTCTTGCAACAGTACACACTCTTGGAGAAGCTGGGAAAAGGCCATTTCGCTGAAGTCTTTTTGTGTGTTGAGAAGACAACTGGACAACGGTACGCGGTTAAGATTTTCACCAAACAACCTGGCGTCGAGGAACGATCCAAAACCGAAGGCTTGCAGCAAGAAATCGCAGTTTTGATGGGTGTCAGCCATCCGAACATGTTGTGTTTGAAAGATACGTTTGATGAATCAAATGCGGTTTATCTTGTTTTAGAGCTGGCCGCTGAAGGAGAGCTATTCAACTGGATTGTCATGAAGCAGAAGTTGACAGAGGACGAAACCCGAAAGGTTTTCATCCAGTTGTTCCAGGGTGTCAAATACCTGGTAAGTTTAGCTTGACTTTCTTTTTGGAGTTGATCACTAACAATATACAGCACGAGCGAGGAATTGTCCATCGCGACATCAAGCCAGAGAACATTCTCCTCACTGACAAGAACCTCCATGTCAAGCTTGCAGATTTTGGCTTAGCAAAGATCATTGGAGAAGAATCATTCACGACTACATTATGTGGAACACCAAGTTACGTCGCGCCCGAAATCCTCGAGGAGAGCAAACACCGCCGCTACACGCGCGCAGTAGACATCTGGTCCCTCGGCGTGGTGCTTTACATCTGCCTTTGCGGCTTCCCCCCATTCTCCGACGAGCTCTACTCAAACGAGAACCCCTTCACCCTGACGCAACAAATCAAGAACGGCCGCTTTGACTACCCCTCTCCCTACTGGGATTCAGTCGGCGACCCAGCCCTCGACCTCATCGACCGCATGCTGACAGTCGACGTCGACAAACGCTACACCATCGACGACTGCCTCTCCCACCCATGGACCACGCAAAAACCCATCAACCCAAACGACAGCACCGACGGCCTAGTCGGCGGCATTGACGGGCTGGATTTCAGCAGGCGTAAGATAGCGCGCGAGCGTACACTGCTCAGTAGTCTGAACGACGTGAAGATCACACGAGTGATCGAGCTCGAGCCCCAGAAAGACGCCGTGAAAGTCTACATCAAGAACCCCGACTCCAAGAACCCGCAGAACAAAGTCAACAAACCCATAGCTACCAATGCCAAGGGCGTGCCGAAGAGCATCGCAGGGGCGCCGAAGCAGGAAGAAACGCCGGCGCACGGCAGGGACCCGAATGAGTTTATGGGCCTCGGGGGAAGGGGCGATCAGCAGCTGTATGGAAATGAGGCCAGTATCTATACGTCTACCGAGGTGAAATGAAATGAGTATATGCATATAATATGATATGTCACGCCATGATCTTTCGACGCACCGCACCGCATCGCACCGCTTTGTAATGGATATCTATCTACTCGCTTCACTTGTACATAGGACAGATTTGGGAATGGCTGGCTGGGATTTGGAGAAAAGCGATGCATGCATGCAGTGTTTGGTTTGCTTCGTGTTTATTTCTGGAGTTAGGAAATCAACTGAATGGGTGGGTGTAGTATCTATTTAATATATTTGAATATGAATATTGAAATGAATATAATTCTGAAAAGAAATATCTATTCTTGTGGCATTTGAAAATGGCAATCTTCCGTTATGGTATTATGGATGCGTTATTAATGAATGCTGTTCGAAAGAATCATCTTCAGTCACTTGAAGAACATGAAAGAGTAAAAGCAGGGCGGAGCAGTTCGTCATTCGTAATTACTAGTACAAGTCCGTCTCTTCTGTAACCAGAGCGTCAAGATCTATTATATACGCATGTCTTACAGCTGTAACCATCCCAATCCCTAAACGCCACCCACTGGTATCTATTGCAGCCTGCCGTTGCACCAGATCCATCCATATTATACAGTTCCAACTTTTATACAACCAAGTTCGTTGGCGGATGAGGAGAGTCGTGATATAGGTAACTGCTGCCTCAAATCAGGCAATGTTGCCTGCCATGCCCATAAACAGCGCTTGGATCGCGAGAGAAATCGACCAGAAGCCCACTTTCTTTAGCCTCCTCATTCGTTGCTGACTATCCACCACGTCTTTTGCAAAAGCTTCGTATGTTTCAGCTGACAGGTCTTCCATCAACCCGCTGTCGAAAATTGTCCAGCTGCCGTCAAACTCGCTCGCTCGTTTCACGATCCGGCAGTTGATGGGGATAAAGGTCTTCTGGGAGTTGATGTAGGCGACGATAGGTCTGATGAGGGCCTGGTTCGTGTAAGAAAGATCGCGTGTGAACAGAGGAACGGCGGCTTTCACGTCGTTGAGGTGGACTCTAAGGTCCATGACCAAGAACCGTTTATCATCTTCTCGGCTCATCCTTTCTTTGAAAGCGGTTCGTTCTTCAGGGGTATCGAGATCCGCGGTACGAGGATTGTTTTCCAGGATGTGCAAGTAGCGATTTGAGGTTACTGTTGCTTCCATTCGATCGTAGAAATCTGACATCACTTTTGCGATGCTGTCGTCGGTCTCTGCTGGGAACATAACATCCGCTACGATATCCACGTTGCCTTCATGGATCCAGCCAAAGGGTCCGTCGACTCCTCTGTTCAGATGGTCGATTTTCAATCCGTCTATTCGAAGCCGGCTATGTTTCTTCCACGGGTTTGGCTCCCCATCTTCATCCTGCTGATCGCCTGCAAATCCATGCATTTGGCGTGGATGAATTGTGAATAACGATCCATCGTAAGCTCCAGACATGTTACTCGCCGACAAAAAGTCGTAGAACAGCCATTGCTTCCGTAACTGCGGCAGTTCGCAGGAGAAAATACTGACTGAAAAAGGCCTAAATCCTTTCGGCTGGTGTATAGTAACGAGTAGATCTTCCATCTTAAAGTAATCTATCTCAAAATCGCCTGGGTTGTGTTCATGTCGGTACGTTCTTGGGTCAATATATTCATCCCCCCAGTCAACTGAAGTTCTGTCAACCACACCTCGTATCCCTTTGACTTCGACATCCCGCAGAAGTCCCTTCCCGTTCCACCATTTCGCGAACGATAGTGTGACGTTGACAGTACTTATCGTCAAGTCAAATTGCGTATAATTTGTGTCTTCTTCCTCTCCTTGCCGACCCTCTAATTCAGCTTGCCTTTCTGCAGCTGCAGCGGCCGCCGCGGTGATGGATGATCCTTTTTTTACTTTGGCCTTTCCTTGGCCTGGCCTCCGGGAAACAAAAACATTGTGGAATGTAATTACCCCGTCTTTCCATTTCGGCACAATAGCAGATTCAAAAACAACCTTGACTCCGGCTGATTTAGTCAAACCATCGCCGATCCATCTTGCTAGCGTTTCTGTTGTCTTGTTAACTGATGAAACTTGGATAGGTTTAGTTGAAAATATACCTTGGGCAAGTACAGTATTGATGGAGAAGATCACCAGGGAAAAGAAGGTAGTTGTTCCCACGAAGATCCAGACTATATTTCCAAGCACAAACCAAGAAACAAAAGCACTCCAGTCATCAGCGTTCCATGGCCTTGCACTTCGTATCGAGAACCACTTAAACCGGACTTTCAACCGTGACCAGAACCCAGTCGCCGCTGCAAGTAACTCCTCCTTTGTGGGTCGGTGTGGCATCTTGGGTAAATGGGGAAGGTGCAGATAGGATTCAGACTCGGGATTTTCTGGACCTGGTTTAGAAGGCTCGGCTTTCTTCGCGACAGGGGCACCCTTCGACGTGTTGCCGCCATTTTGAGAGAGCCTTTGTCCATTTTGACTATTCGACGTAGAACTCTTATTCCTGCTTGCTATAGCCCCTCTCCTCCTCCGATTGGTTGTGTGCATTTCTCTTCGCCATGACTGCTGGGTTGATGAGGATATCGATCGTCGAGGAAGGGTATTTGCTGAATATAGGGACTTTTCGGCGGCAGTGGTACAGGTGATAGTGGAAGATGTGCTCGGTGTCGGGTTGATTTCGAAGACTAGAAATCCGCAAGAAGCAAAGCTTTTGACTGTAGATACCTTTCTTTGTGGGGGTTGCTGTAGCCTTGGCCTGCTCCAAGAAAAAGCTCGTCTTGATGCCGGACTGGGAAGAGAACTCCTGGGCAATGCAGAAGCCATAAACGGATTACCGGGATCCCATAAATGGGAACACAGTCTCCGGTTTATGTGCGAAGACATGGTCACTCACTCGATCATGGCTGGTGGGAATATTACAGTCTGTTGAGAGCTGCAAATAATTCCAAGTGGGTGAAGTGAAGTGAAGTAATGCATGAGACCAAGGAGAAGGAGGTTGGCAATGATGACGAGCGGCCGCTGCTTTCCAAAGACAAATGCGAGCTTTTTTTTCGCGATGGTCCGTGCGCTCTTATCGGCTGGGCTATCTAAAAAATTATATCGTCCAACCCACACTACTTCGTACACCACAACCACAGCCCACCACCGACCGACACAGCACAGAAAATATAAACCCTCGACGCAGGCCTCATTATTCAACCAAAGCAAAGCAAAAATGCCCGCCCCTACAGCATTACTGAGACGTCCTGAAGAGCTGGCCGAGGCTGCCAATGTTCCATTACCAACAGAGAGTATGTGCAGCGACTTCGGTTTGGTCGCAAAAAGCTAATAGGGAAGTAGGCCAAGATGACGATTTATTACTCGACGCCCCCGATGCCACTCCCACAGAAATACAGACGGCCGCAGGAGAAGACACAGAAATGACCGTCGACGAGGAGGGAAGACCGAGATTTGCACCCGCCAAGAATATTGTATGGACGCCTGCAAAACCTACATTTCTCTCTCCCTATGGAGACATAATTACAAATTGCTAACCAAAAGCAAAGGATGGGCCAGCTCGAGTAGAGACGAGAAAAGTCCCAATACCCCCTCATCGATTTGCGCCGTTAAAGGCTAGTTGGTCCAAGATATACCCCCCCTTGGTGGAGTAGGTTCTACAAAACCCATCTTTCCGGTTCTGAGTTAACAGTCCGTGCAGACACCTTAAGTTGCAAGTGCGAATGAACGTAAGCATCCTTGTTCTACTCGGCTTTGGGAACTTCAAGACATCGTCCTGCAGCTACACTTGCAGTATATTGTTATGCTCTAAGAATCTAAGAGTAGTAATGCTGATTACTCCTTCTCCACAGGTCAAGAACCGCGCTGTCGAACTCCGTACCTCAAAACACACAACAGACTCCGGCTCGCTCCAAAAAGGAGAGGACTTCATAAAAGCGTTCAGTCTTGGTTTCGAGGTCGACGATGCAATTTCGCTTCTTCGTCTCGACGATTTGTACATAGAGACATTTGTAAGTTACCAAAGGGCATTGATTTTCACATACTGGCATATAAGCAATCAATACTAATCATCCTTCCTATTACAGGAGATCAAAGACGTTAAGACATTGACAGGAGAGCACTTGGGTAGAGCCATTGGAAGAATCGCTGGCAAAGATGGAAAAACCAAGTTTGCAATCGAGAACGCTTCAAGAACGAGAGTGGTAAATATTATACCCTTCAATTCACGTTCATCTACGAGTCGAGTCCTGACTCAATACTCGAGAGCTCGACTCTTGAAATTATCTTCAAACATAGCACTGACTTGTCTATAGGTACTGGCTGATTCCAAGATCCATATCCTTGGCGGCTTCAAAAACATCCATATTGCTCGTGAAGCAATCGTCAGTTTAATTCTGGGAGCTCCTCCCGGAAAGGTATATGGCAATCTAAGGACTGTTGCATCGAGGATGAAGGAGAGGTTTTGAGCAAGTAGAGAAGGGTGAGCTGCATATGTTGGCGTTTTGGGGAATATGGGAAAACAATTCGATATGGAGTCTGAGGATTTGAGGGTTTATATCAAGCATCATCTTCTGTAGATGAGGAAAGGTGCTCAATTTCCTGCTGAGAAATCAAATGTCCTGGGAACATCGTGTTGCGATAAAGCATGGCTTTTAGTGGTGTGAGCAACTGTAGTTTGGTAAGTTCAAAGATTTATTACATTTGCACAATTTCAAAATTCCAAGATTTCATTATAATGTCACGCGAAGCATTTAAGGCAGATTTAGCAGTTGAATTATTTTGATTTGTATTTACTCCGTATCCAATGCTACAAGAGAACGAATGTAGGTGCTAGCACCCAACTAACTCCACGCTTCAAATTATCGTCCACCAATGCCATGCATACAAAACTCCCTTTTCCTCCAAAAGAAATTTCAAACTCGCTCCAATCAAATCTCAAGTAAAGTAAAGTAGGTCACGGTTTATCATCTCATCTCAAGTCGAAACTAGATGGCAAGCCAAGCTGAGAAAAGGTCGTCCGTCTAGTTGATGGTAATCTTGCGACTCCCCTTCTCATTAGTCTTGGGCACGACAATGGAAAGAATCCCATCCTTCATGGAAGCCCTGACATGGTCCTGGTCGACGCGAACAGGAAAGCTGAAGGTGCGAGAGAAGGAACCAATACTGCGTTCAGAAACCCAGTACCTGCTCGCGGGAGCTTGTTCCTGCTGCTGAGAAGATCGTTGAACCTGCTTGTTCGTCTCGGAAGGAGGGGTAGCTGGCTCCTTGGCATCGTCTTCAACAGTTGCCTTGTGGCTGTTGCTGTGGTCCTTGGTCTCGCCCGCCTCTTTGATAGCGCCGGATGATGCAGCGGGGGCTTCGCCGCTCTCGTACGAGCGCTCGACGTGGCCGCGGATACTGAGGGTCTGTGGGTCGACGAACTCGATCTCGACGTTCTTCTGGTCGATGCCCGGGAGCTCGCCGTGCAGCTCGTAGCCGGACTCGACTTCCTTGACGTCGAACTTGGGCTGGAAGGACTTTAGAGCGGTGCCGGTGGTGTTGCCGTTGCGCGGCGCCGTTGTAGCTGTCGAATTCGTCGAGGAGGCGGAAGAGGGGTGTGAAGGAGGGCTCGGAGACCAAGGGCTGGAAGGATGATCGTGGGAAGAGAGACATGTTGCGTGTCGTGGTAGTAGTTTTGGTTGCTGGTGTGAGAAGGTTCTTTGTTGTTCTGAGAAGTGGTGCTCTGAAAGCTGCTCTGGATGATTGCATGAAGATTTGTCTGTGTGATGTGTCTTGGGAAAAGAAAGAGCGATAGTTTCATGACCCAAGCCCTCCTTATATACTCGTCGAGAACGTTTCTGGCACTTTCTAGTATCGACGTGATGTTCGGAAGGATAGTCAATGACGGAATTCGCGGGGGCATCTGGAAGATTCCACGCACCACCAGAGCTGTCTCGCATGCCGAGAACAGCAACACCGCAGCAGCAAAAGCATCACGCCTTAATGGATGATCTCACGAAACTGCAGACATGATATGACTCTTACGTGTTATTTTCATGATCTGATGTTGGATTTGGATTCCACTCAGGGGCAGAGGGTGTTAAACGAGAAGAAGGGCGTATGGCAGCTATGCGCTAGTTCCTAAACCGGGTTAGCGTGTATTTCGCTCCATAAGTGAGTGACGTCTTATGCAGCATCTCTGCAGCGAGAAGGAGATACCTCCGTAGGAAATCATGAATTAAAATCATACCACGAATCTGCTGACGGGATCGATGAATATTCATATGTTTTTGAAGACACGCATAAGGCAGTTAGAAGCAAAACGCTTAATGAGGTTGATACATGTAGGGTGGGACGGACAGAGAAAGCGGCACTAGTTAGTTTAATGTGCCAGGCCGCGGAAAAGAAAAATAACAAGTGCCGCTTTTGAATCTAGTATGAAGTTTCCTTACCTGGTCTGGTTTCTTAGTTCCTGGGTATGTTTACCTGCCTACCTAACTCTTGCCCGAGAGACTTCCTAGATTAACCCTGCGGGCAGTTGATGTTAAAATCGTTCCTAAAAAGAACTAATTTGGAATGGTGGTTCAGGCGTCCTGAGTGTTTGCCAGTTTGGAACGTCTCGACACTACCAGTACGGCATTAAGTATGTTCACTGGTCTAGTGGTCAGCTAGAGGTTTAGATCGATTGTCGGTTTATACTTTAGGAAATCTACCTGTATTAAAATTATATTCGAATACAACGCAATTTGATCAGAATTAGGCGATGACAATACCAAATTATGTTCAATATACGCATGTATCTACACATACATGATAAAACTCCTGCTCCAAAGGCTTTGAAACAATATCATCTCCTGCATGATGAACTCTAGGTCGCTTCATTCGTATAGCATATGCATTCATCCATTCCGTGAATCATTACTTCAAAAGAGTTGCTCCTCATGAGTTAATTACCTTGGCGAAAGAAAATAAGCCCACTGCCATGGCCAGCATTGTCGGGACTCTCACAACCTCCTTTTTGAATGGAATTAGACAGAACCCCTCCCCCCCCTTCCCTTTCAAGTATTGCATATCTAAGGAAAGGGGCGCATTTGTGGATATCCGGCCACCATCTGTAGAGGAAGACCTTGGGTGTTGGGTGCAACAGGGCTAGGCACTCGATGAAACAATCCGAGTAATCTTCTTCCAATAGAAGTCTCCAGTTCTGTGCCATCTCGCGCAATTTTAACTTCTCGGTTTGAATTCCAAGGATTTCGTAGTCCCCGTGTTCGGTAAAAAGGAAGTCGCATCGTCGATATCCACTCGATTTTGAACGGTTTCCCCCAGGCTTTGGACTGAGGCGTATCTTCGTCACTCCGGTTGCTCTGAACCTCCTCTTCCTCTCCATCCACTTCATCTCGCTCAACTTCCCAGAATATCGTGCCACGAGCTGAGTCATCGATGATTCGACCTTTAGGGGAGAATTCCGTCACAGGAGTAGGAATTGCTTTAGGGAGCTCTGGGTCTTCTACCGATTGTGCCTTCGGCGCAAACTGGATGGCAGCTGATGGGTCGTCATTGATGGGAGAGGTCATTCGGGCGTATCCAAAATACTCTCCAGATTTGTTCGCAGAAAAGACGAGATAAACATTGTCGGCAGCCTAAATTGTCAACATTAGCATTATAAAGGTATTAGCGTGGCAGGTGATAACTGCTTACTTTATAGGCCTTGTTCAACGCTTCTTCGTTATGTGACTGCGTCGCCCAAATCCCATTACGCACACTCAATTCAAGATCCTCAACGGTGAGACTCTTCACGATAAAGAACTTGTCTTTAGAGGTTGAGCCATCTTCATTACTTGGGTGCTCTTCAGGTATGCCGTCTACTTGCGACTTGTCTTTGTCCTCTGGAGAAGGCGTGCGAACCACTGGAGGATTGGAAGGGGGCGTCAAAGCGGCAGGGCCTGTGGGAGCAGCTAGACCAGCTGCTGTTCCCGTGGAGCTTCTTCGTAATCTGCTGACCAGTCTCACAGTTTGGAAGCGCGAATCATGGATTTTTGCTTGAGCCGCCGCGCAAGCTGCTTCGTCTTTGTAGTTTGCGAAAGCACAGTTGCTCTTCGAGATCAAAAATAAAGACTCAAGGCCAGGCGCCTCCTTGCAAACATGAAATACTAGGTTCATTAAGTCCGTCTGCGGAGGTAGGTTTCCGATCCATATTGCATGTCCTGTAATTCTAGAATTAGATCATTCGCAAGAGAAAACCTTCTCGGATCTGACTTACCGCTCTGACGAGGTTTTCTTGGGGGGCCTCGAACGACAGAGGACTGGGCCGTATTGGAAGCTGTAGAATCAATTTAAACTGTCTCTTTTTGGAAGAGAATCAAGGTAATTCACTCACCCACACTACGTGGTCTCCCTTGCGACCCGCTGCTATACCCAGTTCCGGGAAATTCGTTGTTGCGCTGTAAATGCCGATTGTCCCCTAGAAACCCACTTCGTAATCCATATTGTGCAACAGGTGACTCTCCAGAATACATCTGACTTTGGGGACCATAAACATTGGGTTGAGCATAATAAGGCGATCCTGCATGTTGGGGCTGTCCCATATACGCCTGCCCTTGAAATAATTGACTGCCCGGAGTCCCGGATTGATGATGATGTGCTGATTGCACTTGGTTTGGTGTATACATCCCTAGGAATTGGCTTTGGTATGGAAGGTTATAAGATGCATTTGCTAGCTGCGGATTGATTGCTTGAGGCCCAGCATATTGAGGCATACCTTGCATCTGATAGAGAAGTGGTGATGGCGACTGACCTGGGGGTTGTCTTGGAGAGTGGCTATTGAGGGGCTGGTATGAGCTGTCTGGCAGTGATCCTCCGAGGCTTGCCAGGTTGAAAGAATCCGACCTGCCTTGCGAAGCATGCTGCTGTGTTGAGTAAGACTGTGCGTAGGGATACGTATTTTGTGGGAAATTTGATTGCTGAATTCCTTGGAAAGTCCTCGATGCTTCCACGTCGGGAGATAGAGTAGTGATTGAAACTTGCGGGGTTTTTGATCTTGCACCTTGCGAGGAATTTGGATAGTCGCTGGAAGGCATCGACCTAGTTAATTGGTCGCCCATGAATTCTTCGTGTACTGTAGGTAGCGGGCCCCAACACTGAACCAAAATGAAAGCCATATTAGCACTCTAAGAATAAGGTATAATGCGCTAGAAGAAATACATAATCTGGAAAGCAACGATTGTGGGGTGGTGCAAAGTTTGGTGGTACACTACTGAAAGGCCATGATTTGACAATGAAGCAGACATACCTCTGCACAATTTTATCTCCAGTGCTCAGAATGATGTGAGCTTTGTATTTCTGAAGTTACTTTAACGGTGGCGATATACACGGAATTGTGACAAGCCGTGCGAGCCAAAGATAAGGCTCTTGGTTGCTGTCCTCACAGCTGTCACCGGCGGTTGAGATGTCGAACAGCTCGTTTAGAAGATAGTTGAGTGTGGAGGAGGCGCAAGAGGGCTATGTTGCGTGGAATCGGTAGGGTTCTGTTCTGTTTGCTAGACGAGCAACTCAAACTGTCCAATACACGTGCAAGACAAGCTTGTGTATTTCTTATAGCTTGTAGAGATCGGCAACCAGCAATGCAAAACAAGGTGTTTCGGAGATCTAGAAAATGGCGACGAGGGTAAGTGCCAGAAGTGGATTGGGTGCTGCCGCGTTCGGGGCCGTTTCTCGAACCCTTGTTCTGCTCCCGTCGCCACTGCCACAGTTTCCGTTAGTGAGTTGGGATTTGTGTAGTGTGATTGGTTACGGAAAGATAGTTGGATTTGCTTTTAGGTCTAGTCAGATAGAGGTGCATAGGTATGTATCGACAGTCGGAGTTAACATTCTTATAAAGTGTATAAAAAGAAGAGACTAGACAAGGGTCATGTCCAAGAAGAAGACGGGGAGAAAGTGTGCGCAAGGAAGGAGAGGAGATAGATAAGCTCCCTAAGCTTTCCCCTCGAGGCAGTGAAGGCAAGAGTGGTAGGGATCGTCAGGAACGGTTGACCTCAAAGATGCCAGGCAGGTCAAGATGGGATCAGGGTGGCCAGGGGAGGAGATGTTTGTATGAGGAAAGCGGAAAGGGTAATAGTAGTACCGTATATACGTAGAGTCCGTACCTAAGTAGACGTGACGTGATGTGAACAATAGTTGGAAGGCTAGAGGCGTTAGTTAGGACAGATCCACATACCTACCTAGGTAGAGTTGGGGTAGTAAGGTAGGTAGATGTACTCGAGTAGGGCCTTCTGATACAGGAGAGACAAGACATGGCACCTGCTCTGCACCTGGCTTCCGGGGTATAATATTCTCCCGGGTGTGCACGAGAGGCATGGCAATGCTGGGGGTTCACGGGGGTCCACGCAGCTGATTTGGTTCAGGCACTTGCGGTGTTCCATGCCCAATGCCCATGCCATGCTTACCACCAGCTTTTGCTCTTGTGCTTGGGGGGTGCTGTACGGAGCAGAGCAGAGCTGGTGGAGCCGTGCAGTGCAGTCCAGGCGATTGCACCCCCTAGCGATGCAAGCTTGACATGGGAATTGCTGGCGCATGGCTGCTTTTACAAACGAAAGCGGATGGGATTTTTCAGAATTCGATTCTGAATCCCCTCCCTCCCAGCCACTGTGGGTCAGAGCTTCTGACCTTGCTGATTGCAGAGCATACTCTCAGGGTCACTGAAAATACTGGTTGACCCCTAGAGTTGACCCCTAGAGTTGGGACTAGTAGCCTAGCCATAGCTTTGCCGCACACGAACTACTGTAACTGTACTGGGGGAGTGTTACAGCGTTCGTGATCATATTATTAGAGTTCAACTTTGGGGGTCGTTGGTGGTGGCGAAAAGATTAGTAGCCTATAGTACGGAGTACGGAGGGTATAGGTGGCTGTGGCTCAAACCTCACAAGGTACCAGGGAAGTGGCTTTCCAAGCGAGGAATGAGGGGAGCACGCAGTGGACCTTGCTGTACGGAGTACGGAGTACTTACTAGTCTGGGTCTGGGTCTGGGTCCGGGCTGGACGGTTCCGAATGCTTCATCAGTCACTTGTCTTCAGATCTTTTCCGCTCTGTGGCATACTACTCGAGTAGCATCACTTGCTCGCTCGGCCTGACCGTTACTACTGTACAGTATTATGCAATTGTGGAGGGCCTTCTGAATTGACAGCGACACTCGGCCCCGCTACCCGAATGTTATAGGCCGATTCCCCGGTTTCATAGCTGGAATATCAGCTATTATTATCAACAATACAAGGATAGGTGAAAAACCTGATGGATGATAGGCAACTCGGTATTACAAGTCTCTATCCGCGCCACGTATGTGGCTGGTAAATGATTACATCGAAGCATGTCACTGCTTATCTGAGCGGCTAGATGGCGTGAGTTAAATACAGATTCGTATGTTAGATGTAACAGGGAGTCAGGACTTTTACTAATCCAGTAGTATGTTGATCAGTTAGTCCATTTGACTTTATATGTTTATGAAGTATTAGAGAATTCAGCCGGACGTTACTTATCCAATTGTTCGGATTATTAAAGCCCGCAAAACAATTAATATAACAGTCTATATTACATTCTAAAAACTTCTCTGCATGCCAATAAAGGTTTATTTTCTAACGCACTCATTTCCAAAGACAATAACGGTTTTAGGGTGGGAGGCTAGATACTCCGTACCTGACTAATAATGGTCCTAGCCAATGACAACTCAGTATTCTTTAAAAAAAGGGTACGTCATAGCTATACGTCTTAGCTTCTTCAACTCCTCAAAATCTACTTGATAATAAATAGGAATTGATCATTTACAATAATTTGTATCCAAGTAAACCTACCTAGGTAGCTAGCTATAGGCGCTTTCAACACGGCTGCACCGCACAGGGATAACAAGCCCTGGATTCGGCAGGTCTCGGCCATCTAGTGATATGGAGTGGCGAATGCTTCACCTCAGCCACAGCCGCCGCCGCCTCAAGGAACTGGAAATAGCCGAAGATTAACAGGACCCTGGATCTGCAAAGAAGAAAAGCTCCGTACTACTCCGTACCCCTTATTACGGAAGTACTATACAGTACGGATACGCAGCTTGGACGGTGGCGAACTCTTGGCGGTTTGGGAAGGGAGCGGGGCGGGAGCCTCTTCGTGGCCGCTCTACCTCAATTCAATCAACGGAGGAAGACTCCAGGCCACGCCACGCCACGCCCATTTTGTCGCTTAAATTCTACCTCCGTAGGGGTCCAAGCCAAGCCAAGGCCAAGGCGATTTTTGTCCAGGTCCGAATATTCACAACTCAACTCATGATTTTTCTTCAAGTCCCGTCCCGTCCCATCTCGGCTCGTCTCGATCTATTACCCTATGGCTGGGCTCTCCCTTAACGCCACAATTGGGCTGTGTTTGTGTTCCCCAGAGATCAGCGGGGGATTCAGCCCTATTTGATCAAAGATCGTCAAGAGCTTCCAGAAAGTCGAACGTGTGACCTACGCGTCCTCCGGACGAAGCAGGGTATCCTTTGATCATATGAAAATATTATGTGCATACATAATGCTCTAAGCTGCCGAGCCTGGCTGGTCCAATAACACGCAAGGAACTCTTCTTCAAGTAAGGCAAGTCGAAAACTCTAACATTTGCCACCCAATGCCCAATGCTGCTTTATTTTTAACCCTCATCTAGGAATGAATCGATTTATTTCGAACTATCCAGAGGGTTCTCTTCTCTCAGGGCCTCTCTGCTTTTGACGTGATGAATATTACATATATAAGCTGGCAGTTCAGCAACGTTGAAGTTCAAAGAGAAGCTCTTCTTTCCTAAGAAACTGTTTTGCCTAGGAAGGATACGTTTAACCGAAATCGTCATGAACTCATGAAATCGAATGTATCGAAAAGTTTCGTACCATGAGTTTTTGCATGCGCAAACACATTCAGATACCATACTACATTTATGAAACTATGCTCGTCCACAAAACTCCCCTTCTATAAGAACATTTCCCAGGCTCAAAGCTAGTGCTAGAAGACCATGGCTCTTCGATTCACAAAGGGGGCGCGGAGCAGCGATAGGGCTTATAGGGACCTATGTGCTTATTCGTTCAGGGTACGCACTCGAAAGGTTATACGGCCATGCCTAGTTATAAGAGTCATAAAAAGGACCCCTTCCCAATCGAGCCCCTTGCGCTCTGAAAACGTCGTAGATCGGATCATTTATATCATCCAATGTGGTAACTCGCTTTCTGTCTCAAGTGGATCGGAGATGGCAACGTAGGTTGAGAGTTCGGCCAGGAGCGTCCCCTTTTAGCGACAGAAAGCCCATGTCCGGCGCGAAGATGCGATCAGATCATCTCATACCACGTTAATCTTCGGGACAATCTCTCCGTAACCAATGGTATATCAACGAGTGTTATATAGAATCTACTGTCCCCACTACTTTCAAGCAATTTTCAACCCACCCAGTAGATCCGGCGTCTTGGGGTAAGCTTTTATTCCCAACTGTAATCTTCATCGCTTCTATTCAGTGGCCACCGCTGACACGCTGTAGTCTTTGACCCTACACCTACCCTGGTTCGCCTGAAGCAAGTCACGCTTAAACACTACTGTAAGAACATAATGCACGGGGTGGCTATAGGCTCCAGCCTTACGTGCTCACTGCTCCATAAGGACATAACACACAGGAACGAACCCCGTTCTGGCGGGCCGGGACGCTTATAGCACGACTTACGGGTACGAGCACCCTTTCTGGCCAGCCTATTCTGTTCTGTACAACACAACACAACTGCCGTACCCTGACTTGCTTGCAAATTGCACCCTGAACTGCACAGTATGAGAAGTCATTGGCTCGGCCATTAAATTACGCCTACGAGTAGCATTCAAAGGACGTTGCAGTGCATCAGTGCATTACCAAAAGCGTGTCAGATCGGTGGGAAATACAGCTTCTCATCTCATCGAACACCATATTAATAGGCGCCTCTATTACTATTGAGGATATAGTCTTAAGGCGCGTCAGCTGTCCTATTTATGCCGGATCGTCGATCGGATCACGGTTAGGCTTTAGCATAATACACCCTGTGCTTGATACGAATTCGAACTTACCAGCGCTGTAATTAATCACTGGCTGCATGGTGTGCTTGCAACCACAACCAGCATTTGCCACAGATCTTTGCTTTGTGTATGTAGAGCTTCATTTATATCAGTTTCGTGGGGTTTAAACTTCAACGCATTACCCTAGGGTATAACTAACGAAGTATAAAGTATTGATTAACGTCTACCGGGCTACCGGTGAAGCCTGTAGCCCTGAGACCTCGACCTCCCATGGGGTTCCAAGATCTGCTAAGCTAAGAAATTATATACAAAGTGTAGAACCCCAGAAAGAATTTCGTCAGTGCGCTTGACCAGCCGGCCGTTTGGCTGTGGCTTTCACCACCCGTCGAGATGGACCACCAGATTCCCACAAAGATAGGAGTGGATATAGACCCGGAAGCTTGAGTCCGTACTCCGTAGGCGTACAAATTTTAAGTGACCGTGGAGGTCTGGCATGTGTATGCTGCTCAAGACCCCTAGGGGCTAGAAAAAGAAATTTTGGCACATACAGACAAAAAAGAGGCCCCAAGAGACAACCAAGACGGTAGAATTACCTCACAGCCTAGCCTCACCTTGAGCATCACTATATAGTGGTTGTAGTGGCGAGAGGTTGCGACAATTACACCATTACTGCATCCTGAGGCAAAAGACACCGAGTTCCACTCATAGGCTCGTGCCGTAGACGGCCATCCTGCTATCCTCTGAGCCAGACATCCCTTTCCCTGGGACATGATGCGCTGAAGTTATGCTATCGGCCGGCGCACCGACTGAACCTACACATCGATCATCGATCGGAGGGAGCACCGAGCAGTATCTAAGTTTCCAGCCCATGCTCCCCAACCCCGATCCGATCAAGATTCGATCAATAAGTCAAGATATAGCCAATCGCATCGCATGCCCTTATTCGAATGCTGCCATGGAACTACAGTGCATTCTCAGACCCTGCATCTTCCACGCATACGTGCAGTCAACAACCTTTGAACTTGAACATACCATTCTTATTGGGTGTAAGTGTTTAAATACGTATAGTTGTGGCATCAGCATCAAGCGGCTCATACTGTAACATTTATAGAAACGGCCCCGTATCTGTCTGTCTGTCTGTCTGTTGTTTGAAAATCTGTACGTGTGGCGGTGTGGAGAGGACACTCCGCCAATGAACTTGCTGATAATGGGGCGGAGCTGTTAGAACTTTCCATAGGAGGACTGTTGCTGGTAATCCCGGAGGAAACCTCCGTAGATGAGAATGATTCGGTACGGAGCATTGTTCGAAACTTACTTTAGAAAGGCGGGGAGCCAAGGAGCCAGGTTTGGGTTCGAGAGCTAGGCTAGTATCAAAAGCTTCATGTACGGAGTATGTCCAGCGGACGACCCTCCGTCCATGCTAACGGTTCGGTACCGTACCTGCGGAGCGTCTGGTCTGTTCGCTGTCACTGAGCCGTGCCGTTTTGAAAACGGCAGACTGCTTCCAAGCATGCTGACAGAGAAGATTGTCGGTTAGGAAGCTTAAAGCAGTATCCTACAACGAGCTTACTCCGTATGAGTACAGTACCTACCTAGCGTTCCAGAATCCAGAAGTACGCAGTAAGGAGGAGAGTCATAATAGAGTATAGCGCTAGCATCTAAAGCAAACCCAAATCCAATTCCATCAAATTCCCGATACAAGTATAACCCGCGGCGACTCGCTATGATTATTGAGGAATAGGTTCGGAGACGGGCCCAACTGTAAATTACGCAAGCAAGCAAGGTGACGGTTTCGAAACACGGTAAATTCCCACCTTGAACGCCACAGGTGGCGTAAACACTTCGTCTCGTATACTTTGTGGGTGGCGAGGCCGAGCAACGACTCGCGCTCGCCTCCGTGGTGGACAGTGGACAGGAAAAGCGGCACTGATTTACAAACGTGTGCGACTGCGACTTTAAAAGTTGATAATATCCGTCTAGCACAAGCTGGGCTGGGATAGGGGAGGTGGACGTGCTGAGTTTCTCGGATGACACCCGGAGGTACAAGTTTTGGACTTTGTTCTTTCGTCATAGGGCATACGGAGGTAAGGACTTAAGGACTATTTGTGGTAATGGGGATAAGGAAACTGGCTCGGATTAATTTTGCTACTATGTCTAATAGGTTTCAGGGGCTGCCCGTTGCCAAGGACGGTTGCTAAGAGGGGAGGGCTTATGAGAAACTCCAAGGTTGACAGTTCTAGGAAATTTCAGGAAATGTAGGTACCTAAGTAGTAGAGGAATCTCCGTTTGCCGCTCTAACAGTTAAGCTCATGGTAAGCCAATAAGCGAATATCCTCAAGGCGAGCTTTAGTTGTCCATGAAGTTGAGACATTTAAGAGCCTTGCATTGTAAATAGTATAACACTGCCATTTAGTTCAGATCACTGTGAATGAACGGACGAAAGGTACAAATAACTGGTAATGCAGGAAGCATTCCCCTAGGCAACTCGCTGATTCTTATTGCTCCCTTGTCTAATATTACAGCTTGCGAAACCCACTCTAATCCCTCTTCAGGGGCAAATATTTCTCCTCAATCCCATCCTTCGTAATAATCAATATTTGAAGTCCATCACCAACCTCGATATGTCTCTCCACTGCACTATCAAACGCATCCTTGACCAAATCCTCAACTTCATTTCTCGGTAACGGGATTTTCTCTCGCTCCTGCAACGCATGACCCTCTCCGCTACCTGGCATATACTGGTTCTTGAAGTTGACCTGGTTGTCCAAGAACGGCATAATCAGACTTGCTGCTGCTCCCGCTGCTCTGCACTGCTCCCGCTCGTAGCTGCCCACTGGATCATACGAGTACACCGCGCCCTTGCCCTCCTCGTCCAGTCCGCCTAGAATCGCAGTGACGTAGTAGGGGAAGAACCGCTTTCCGTAGAGAATGGTTGATAATCGCTGTGCGCAGGCCTTGACGCTCATGGGCTTGCCGTGCTGGTATCGGTACATCTTGACAATAGTATCCAGACGCTCCTTCAGTGCCTCTCCATCTGCAGCAAATCCTACCACTGATAGCACGAGTGTGGCATCGGCTTGGGATGATGTTGTGCCGCCGATCTTGAAGACTTTGGGGGCGTAGCGGGTGTTGATATTGTAGCCGGAGGTAGATCGTGTGTCGCCTGCAATGATGCTGAAATCGTTGCCGGAGATCGCGAGGGTTGAGCCACCGTTGTCAGTATATCTAGAGGGAGAGTTAGCAGTGTTGTACAAAGTTCCTAGAGGTGTCCTTACGGGTAGAAAGAATGCTCTTTAAAGCCAGCTGCTGCGGTTGTTGGTGCTTGGCTGAAGGAGTAATTTGGGCCGTTCATGAGCGGGTTTTGACTGAACATTGCCGCCATCTTTGCTTTATGTGAGAGGGGGTTGTGGAGGTGTAGATGGAAGGGATCGGTTTCGTTGTGGTTTTGGGATTTTCGGAGCTTGGATGAGGTTTGAAGCTGTCGTGAGGTTGAACGCGCCTCGTCGCTGCCTTTCAACACTAGCGCCAAAACACGACAGGGGTAGCTCTGGGCGGGCTGAAGCGGGTTTATCCGCATCAACACTTACTTCACTTGCAACGAGCAGAAGGCGCGAAATTCAGGGACATTATGGACACGTACGATATCCCTTTGATGACCTTTATGTTACTTTGCTAATACCATCACAGTGCCTCTCGAAATATTCGCCGAAAAGCGCTGCAGAAGATTGCAGCCCTATCTGCTACGTCATCTACAACCCCCTACGAGACTTCAGATCTCGACAAGCTCTCCAAAGGATGCCCAAAGCATGGGAAGGTCAATGGCAAATCAAATGGGCATGCAAATGGTAGCTCGGAATCGTTGGCGGGATCCCCCATGGTACGAATAGTACTCGCGCTTTGGGTTGGGTTGGGAGAAGCTAACAGGATATATTAGAGTATAAGAGAATTTGAGGTCCTTCTAGCTTTGTGCAAAGCAGCTCCGCTTCTCCAGACTCCTCATAGTGCAGAGAAGCTCATGAATCAATTATCTCCGTATATTCTGGAGGCTCACACTCAAGTTTTCCTCCCTTCGCCATATTTCCGCGAAATCGAACCTTCCCCAGTGGAGGCCTTGAGCAACAACCTCACCACTGCTCTTCTTGGGCTCGGAATAAACCATAATTATATGCGCGATGCGATTTCAGCAAAACTATGGAAGTATTTGCATCATTGTTTTGAGGCAGCTGAAGCCGCTTCGCCGTCTCAAGCGCTTGATTCGGATGACGGAAGTTATACTGAAGTGGAAGATGCCATTCAAACAGCAACAGTCACTATCTCCATCCTAGGATTTCTCAATGCAGCTGCCACTAACGCTAATTTCTGGACTGGCCCGGAACGGCTGACCTTGATACAGCGTGTGAAAATGGTATTATCTGAAAGATTCTTGGTAGCAGTTGAGACGGCCTTTTCTACAATTCGCAATTCGAATAGTCCGAACGCCTCCGTGAAAGAGTGGAAACGATATGTGCGACATTATGCAGCCATTGGACGGCCTCTTGGAGCTATGGTTCTTCAACAAAGCTTTATGTGGCTTCTTGTAGCCGGATCTTCACTTTTAGACACAGATGTCGGTGTTCTGAGAGGGGCCGACGTTCTGGATATACATATGGCAAACCCACTTGCTTCTAGACCTACTTCTCGTCGTAGCGAAGAATTGGATTTTGAAACCATTGAAACCATGGCCAATATTGCAGCTGACGAGATGAGCCTTCTCGAAGATGGCGCTGACTATCTTCGCCTTGGATCGACCTGGCAGCAGCGATTGGCATTTTCCGTAAAAGCTAGCGCCCTTACGAGCTACTTGAACTGCGCTTTGGTTAATGAAGATGCCGCAGACCCCGATATTCTTATGTCTTGGCTGGAAGATACCCTCGCGGATTCGGTGCAAATGGCAGATGAAATACTAGCGAGTGTGGTTCTTCGTTCAATGGCTCTAATCTCGAAGATTGCTCCGAATTTTGCGCCGAGTGTTAGCCGATTGCTTCCACGCTTCATTGTCCAAGGCGGCCCACGAAGCCAGACAATTGCTCTCGCTTCTACCTGCTTGGCCTACGTCCTTCGAACTCTATCACAAGATGCCATTATTACCACTTTGTATACCCTGGGGAACGTCCTGAGTTCTAGTTCCAGTGCTGATCGAGCCCTTGCTGGAGGGGTGAATGGCGATTTATCGTTGGATGGGAGTGTCAACTCTACATTCTACAATGGAAAACAATCTACGGGAAGTAGCATCTCTCTGCCAATGAGTGGAGAAGAGGAGACTGCGGTTGTCTACGGAAACGTTGTACAGGCTATCTGTGGCATTGCCAGCAGTTGTAATGATCCCAAAATTACGGCTCTGGCCCAGTCAATGCTAGTTCAGAAGATCAACAAAGTCAACAGAGCAACCGATGCTCGTATAATTACGGAGGCGGCCGGGCTTTCCTTGAGTGGAGGCCCACTCGAGTTCCGAGGGCTGCTCAAACTCTATGCTAGAATAAGCCAAGACGGAGTGACACAGAATAGTGAGATTTTACTGGACGCTGTGAGTGACTATGGTTTGCTGTATACTCAACATCGATCGAGCTGACCGCGATTTTAGGTAATGAAAGCTCGGAACTTCTTGTCATCGAACTTGCGCAAAGATGGTCCTTTGTACGATATTTATCTGGAGCATCTCCTCGAATCCATTATCAGCAAAGGTGATGTGCACCAAGTACAAAACAATCGAGAGTCAGATGTTGAAGTTGCCGCTCGGGACATTGGCCAGCTCTTACAGCCTCTTGCGATTCTGATGTCAAGTAACGAGATGATTTCAGACGATAGCATTAGCGAGGAGATACTCTCTCTTACCCGCGACGCATGGTTTAATATTGTCGTTCATGGTTTCGCCACCAACACAGACCGTGGCAGGCAATACATCAATGAACTGCGGCTCATGGCAATCCACTCGAAGCCTCTTATTGGAGAGCAGCGAGGCGAGCAAGTCGAGAGCGATATCGAACTCAATACTGTTCTTCGTCGCGGTATGAGTGCTGAACACGAGTCAATGCAAAAGAAACGTCTCACTTCACTCTTGCCATCCAGATCTTCAGAAATCAGGAGCTTGAGCTACCGCAAAGTCATATTTTTACAAGCAGCATATCTAGTCGAAACACTAAGAGCCGACTCAGGCGATTGCACCAAGGCTCTAATATATTTCATGGAGCCTAGCATGCGCCGAGGGGATATGAGCAGCACAATGGAAGCGATTAGTATGGCAGTCATGGATACCTATCTGAAAAAGACGCTGAGCGGTCTAAACCCAACCTTTTCAGCACCATACGTTGCGACACAGCTTGCGCTGATCTTTAGTGGGTGCTGCTATCGTATTGAAAGAGTCCAGCAAGCGGCAATACTGTGTGCGGACAGAATGATCCGCGAAGTTCCTTCTGCACTTTGCAAAACGTCCTCTCTCTTCGCACTTCTGGAATTGTTGTCTCTCATGTGGTCAAGCTGTTTGGAGGCTGAAACGGATGAATATGAATGGAAGTCAACCTTCACATCCACTCGCGGAAAGGTTACAATTGAACTATCCGATGATTACAGTCTCCGTCGGCGGACGCTGAACAATTTGTACAAAAGGGCGAAAGGATGGGTTACCGCTGTAATCAGCATTGCACCCCTAGACGTGAAAGGTCTTTTGCAGACGTATCTCTCGGAGTACGATGATGATGGTGCTTACGGGCACGTAGCATTAGGGAGATCCTTTGCAACGGAAATGGGATCCGTTATTCCAAGTTCAGATCAAAGACTTGGTGCGATAGATCGTCACGGCGATTGCAATATCAATATTTCGTCTGATTTCATCGCTCAGTATACCACCCGTCAAGAGTATCGATACGCAGATGCACTACCGGACCATGATCCAGAATGGTTACATTTCGTGAATCTCGAAAACCGACGTGGGTCTCTTGCTTCGAAGCCAGACAAAGATGGTGATGATGCAGCGACTGTCCTTGCCCACATCGAGGCTCGCACTATCCAACGAAAATATATTCCAATCGGAGAACTCCGCGACGTTCTTCGAAGAGCTGCAGCACTTTTATGTCGATCGAAGAAAGACGAGTGTGCCATAGTGCATCACCTTGTCAGCATACCCTTCTCAATCTTCACGAAGCAGTCCATCAAACTTGGAATATCGCTTTGGTTGGGGGTGATTAATGAGAACCCACGTATGGAGCCACGGATCTTGATGGAAGTTGCACAGCAGTGGGAGTCAACTGTTCATCGAAAACTAGGCGTCTTTAATTCCAAATTTCAGTAAGTAATTTGATTCCCATTAGGTTTTACTAGTACTGATCCGTACAGTCACCCCGATCCATTTTATGTAAAGGGAGAATTCGCCCCAAGCGATCGGGCGATGTTGTCGAAGAGACAGCAAACAGCATACAACCTTCTCGCACCCCATACGCGTCTGTTGCAATTTTTGGGGAGCCACTTCAATGCAAGCCGCCTCGGCAGCCCACACGTAGAGAAGGCATTCATCAGAATCTTAAACATTACACTAGATGGCTTAAAGCATGCGACGGATCATCCACTTGCAAGAGAAGTCAGGTTGCAAATCGTTTTGTTTGGCCTCCAAGTCATAAAGCACGTAACTGCTCTAGATCTCAGCTCTCGATGCCAGCTGAAGAACAAGCTCTTGTCGGCAGCCTTGAGTTGGTTCACTTTTGCCCCTAAATGGTCTTTTGGGGGGAACAGATTACAGTTGAAGGCAGAGGTCCGCTTACTTGAAGATGTTTCCCAAGCTCTGAAGGGTGTACCGATGACGGGGAATATACCAGTACCACTTTCGAAATCCCTACAAGCAAAAGAGAATCTGTTGCAGGCTCTGATGGAAAGTGAGCACACTAGACTAACTGTTTGGTTGTTCCCGTTGGGCGAGTCTGCACAACCATCGATTCAGAAATCAAGGGGCCCTAACGAGGTACGTCTACTTCACTTCCCATCTGAGCTTGTTACCTAATTATGAACAGGCTGTCCTCTCGGGTCTAGTGAGAACTGCATGGACCGAAAGCCCAGCACTGGCAATAGAATTGATCACTAGATTCCCGTCTGCTAGACTCCACAAAGAGGTTCGATGGCTTCTACTGAACTTCCCAGACAAGGCAATATCCGAACCAGAGGCAGTGCAGGTGTTGCTTGGGGATACATTACCCAATGATGTCTCGTTTCAACTAAAGGTACTTGTCACGAATTCCCGTAATCATGAATAAGCTAACGACCTCAGTATCTGCTGTTTTGGGCACCCGTAAATCCGATCACCGCGGTCACTTATTTCTTGCCTGCTTACCGCAACCATCCATTCATCTTACAATACGCCATGCGAGCCTTGGAAAGTCATTCCGTGGATGTGACATTCTTTTACGTCCCCCAGATTGTGCAAACCTTGCGTTATGATGCCCTCGGATACGTCGAGAGATATATCGTGGAGACTGCACAGTTCTCACAGCTTTTTGCACACCAAATTATTTGGAACATGAAGGCTAATGCTTTCAAAGACGAAGATTCTCAGATTGTAAGTCCTATGAAGAAGCTTTTCAGTGACGATGATGCTGATTGAACTCCAGCCCGATGCTGTCAAACCGACACTGGATAAAGTAACGAGCCGCATGATTGCAAGCTTCTCCGGGGTCGACAAAGGTTTCTTCGAGCGCGAATTTGAGTTCTTCGACGAGGTCACGAGTATTTCGGGGAAACTGAAACCTTTCATCAGGCGCCCAAAGGAAGAGAAGAAACAAAAGATTGAAGAGGAGCTACGGAAGATCAAAGTCGAAGTTGGGGTTTACTTGCCTAGTAATCCCGACGGGGTGGTCATTGGTATCGATCGAAAATCCGGGAAACCGCTCCAAAGTCACGCTAAAGCACCTTACATGGCAACCTTCCGCATCCAGAAGAGTAAAGGTGATATGGAAGGCACCGATGAGCTTTTGGAGGAAACCAATAAGAATGGTTCAGGTCCAAAAGATGATACAATTGAAATATGGCAATCTGCCATTTTCAAAGTAGGAGACGATTGCCGGCAAGACGTTCTGGCTCTCCAGATGATTGCTGCTTTTCGGGGAATCTTCAACAACGTTGGTCTTGACGTCTACGTATTCCCTTACCGCGTCACAGCAACGGCACCTGGCTGTGGTGTTATTGACGTTTTGCCAAACTCAATCTCTAGGGACATGGTTGGTCGAGAAGCTGTCAATGGTCTTTATGACTATTTCGTCTCGAAATATGGCAATGAAGACTCTCCCCGTTTTCAGGAAGCACGAAGCAACTTTGTAAAAAGTATGGCTGCTTACTCGATCATTTCATTCTTGCTGCAATTCAAAGATCGACACAATGGCAACATCATGATTGATGACGCTGGGCATATCTTACACATTGATTTTGGATTCTGTTTTGATATTGCACCTGGAGGTGTCAAGTTTGAAAGAGCGCCGTTTAAGCTTACAACCGAGATGGTCGCTGTGATGGGTGGCAGCACTGACCACCAGGCCTATAAGTGGTTCGAGGAGCTGTGCGTTAAGGCATACCTGGCTTCTCGGCAATATACAGAGAAGCTGTCCCAGCTGGTGTTGCTGATGATGGATTCTGGTCTGCCATGCTTCAAGCCTGAAACTATCCAGCATTTCAAGGAGAGGTTCGTCTTGGAGAAGAGCGAAAGGGAGGCGGCAGATTTTATGAAAGGTTTGATCAAGAAGAGCCAGGGCAGTTACTCGACTGGGGTTTATGATCAGTTCCAACTGCTCACTAACGGTATTCCGTACTAGACGAAGAGTTACACATTAAGAGATGAGTATTAATCATATATTTATAAAGCGTTTTAACCTTCAAATGGCTGCTTTTCAATATTGGCGTGTGAAAATCGGGACGAGTCAGTCTTGCCTTCTAGTCTGGGACTTGCGTTAAGGGAACAAGTTGCAAATCCTTCAACTCCACGCTAAACCCGCCACATTGTCTTCCGCATATACTGACGTACTCTGGCTCGGAAACAAAAAGCGGCGCTCATTATCACGACTTTTGCCTGGCATATCATAAACTGGTGCCGCTTTTTCTGTCCACCGCGACCCCAGCTCCCTCCAAACACACCATATAAACTTCTCCACAACTCACCTGTAAGCCAATTCATTTGTCTTTACCAAACCAACGCCAACAAGCAAAATGTCTACACCCTTCACCCTAGACAACCGCGCTCAAAGCGGATTCCAAAACGCTGCCCTCTACGACACACACCGCCCATCCTACCCACCTGAAGCCGTCTCCAAACTCCTCACACACCTCAATCTCGCAGGGGTAGCAGGAGCAAAGATCGTAGACTTGGCGTGTGGAACGGGCAAGTTTACAGAGTTACTAGCGAAGAGAGAGGAGGGCTTTGAGGTTGTGGGCGTGGAGCCCCATGCTGGGATGAGGGAGGAGCTTGTTAAGAAGGGCCTGGAGGGAGTTGCCGTTAGGGGTGGGGATGCGGGGAATATGGGGGTTGAGGAGGAGTGGGCGGATGGGGTTATTGCTGCTCAGGTAAGACTTCTTTCGAGTGGTGTGATATGGAGATGTGTGGATAGGAACACGTGATTGATTAATGGGTTTTAGGCTTTTCATTGGTATGTTTTGGAGAAGAGAGGTGTTTGGGATGGTGCTGATGAGTGAAGGTTTGCTACGGAAGATTCGCTGAAGGAGATTCATAGAGTTCTCAAGCCTGGTGGTTCGTATGGGATGATTTGGAATATCGAGGATTGTATGTCCCCTCCCCTTCTCGGGCGAGAACGCACGCCTTGCTTACAGTTCTAGATAATGCGCCGAAGGACTGGCCTTCGAGGACTAAATGGCAGCAGAAGCTGAAGGATATCATACACTCAATTGAGGACGGGCATCCTAGGTTCAGACACCTGCAGTGGAAACAGGTTTTTGAGAAGCAGCAGGATAGTAGTCCATTGCAGGCTTTGGCAGACACTTTCACGCATCACATGCCTAAGTTCTCATTGCCGATTGGAGAGGAGAGTGTGGACTGGGTGGTCTATTTGACTGATGAGGCTGTATGGGATCGTTATTCTACATTGAGCCAGATATCGAACTTGAAGGGTTCTGGCAGGTATGAAGAGGTGCGAAAGGAGGTGTTTGATTCGCTCAAGGCAGAGGGCGTTGAGCGAAACGCTGCTGGGGAAGTTGCTTCCCATGGAAAGACGTTTATAGCTTGGACTTCTCGGATTTGAAGGCTGGGTGACTCGGCTTGTAGACAGACTCATAGATCGTGGGCATAATCCATTTGCCTGGTTTTCGCACTCGTTGTGCAGCATAGCTTTTCCAGGTATCATAACACCTTGAGAAACTCCTATAACTCCACCCTAATGCATTGGCCTGCCAGCTATGATGCGCTCAATCTGCCGAGATGTACATGACTGAAACCAATATGTTAGCCCTGCAAGCTCTTTCAAGTAGGGAGATAATCACCATTGTTCCCTCTAACAAAAGCATCACCATAGCTCCTCTTCTTCACACCGTTGACGTGCTCCTCCGTCTTCTCAAGCGCAATGTTCATGTAGCCATCCACAGATTGTAATTCTCCTGCATCACGTCAGGGCAAGCTTCGTCTCAAATTAACAATCACAAACCTTTGTAGACCACTCCGCTGTTTAGTTTCACGGTCACCGAGCTGCCAATGATCTCGCTGAGGAAACCGGAGGGGTCTCGGCCCTCGCCTTGGGACGCAATTCCATTCTCCATCTCGATGTACGTCCTTTTATTGGAGTTCGGGAGCGGGTGAGTTTTGGCGTTGAGTTGTGTATTGAACTGTATCCATACAGTACCCCACAGCCTTGACTTCTCCAATTCACTAGCGTGAACGGTCGCGTCGTCCCACCAGTTTGGCGGTATTTCACCCCCAAGTTCGCGCCTCGATAACCCACCCCACCAATCCACCAAAATGGCAGGAGATATCGCACAAGCTGTTACTGAACCCTCAGAGCCTCCGCCCAAAAAGAAATCGCTTTTCAGCAAAAAGTTAATTGCACAAGTGGCCGAGGATGCGGAAGGGGTAGCGTTCTTCAGCAGGTCCTCAGAACTATTCCCGCAGAGATTGGCCGAGGAGGAACAAAGACGACAGAAGAAGGCCCTCAAGCTTGAGCGTAAGAGATCGTCGGCCAGTTTAGAGAAGAAGGAACCAAGTCCTCAAGAAGAGAAGAGGAGGCGTATCTCCAAGGATCGCGACCTATACAGTTCAGAGGAAGACGCCGAGGCTTCATGGGCGCGAAGGTACTGCAGAATCATCTTCATACGGGCAACAGTCACTGATTTAAAGGCAGGGAATCTACAACCTCTACACCCGGTAGTGGTAGTCGTAAATCACGTTCGGCTTCGGCGCGAAAGAACCAAGCTTCTCCCACTTCACTTGCGGTGCGCTACAGCAGAGATCTACGGGCAGCGAAAAAGGAAGAACCTGTGGTGAAGCCAGAAACGAAGGGCTACATATCTTTAAGTGAGAGCGATGATGAGGACGTAAAGCCGGTCCGAGCTCGTAATGAGCCTATCGTTCTGGACGACGATGATATCTACTCGATACCTCAAAAACCGAAACCGAAACCCGTCGAGCTCGACCCAGAATTGTCGGATGAGGAATTCCCAGAACTTCTACAACAAGCACGGGAGCGAGAAAGGTTGAAGGCTCTAGCGCGCGAAAAGGAGTCAAAATCTTTCAAGGAGCAGAACCATACATCGAATGATCTAGACGATGATATCTTCCAGACGGAGAGTTCGAAGGCAGTCGTGGACCCAATAATCGAGGTTCTCGTCACTTCTAAGATTGATGATACGAAACCACTATTGGTTAAGCGGAAGGTGTCTCAACGATTAAAAGAAGTAAAGACGGCTTGGTGTGACCACCAGACGAATGATGGGCAACCCATGGCGTCAGAAATCAAAGATTCCATATTTCTGACTTGGAATGGAAAGCGGCTCTACGATGTTACGAGTTGTAAATCCTTAAATCTCAATATCGACAGTTCAGGCAAAATATCCTCCCAAGGCGAGGGTGTAGATTTCAACGGACGTGTGCATCTTGAGGCCTGGACCGAAGACAGCTTCAAGGCTCATCAAAATAAGGAGGCTGCCAGACTACAAAGGGAGCAGGACGGCGCCGACGAGGACGAGGAAGAAGTGATCGAGGAACAAGTTGTGAAAAAGATCCGACTCATCTTGAAATCACGGGAGCTGGGAGAATCCAAGATGACGGTCAAACCTACGACTCTTATTCAAAAGCTTATTAATGCGTTCCGTCAAGATAAAAAAGTCGCCGAACACCAGGAGATTTCTCTGCAAGTCGATGGAGAGAAGCTGGACCCCGAGGAGAAGATAGAGGATACGGAATTGGAGGACATGGAGGTAGTAGAAGTGCATATCCGTTGATTGTAATTATGGCCAGCTGGCGTTTTTAGGCGGGCGTTTGAGTAAAAGATACCCAGGGGAATAGGGATTGGAATGAGAGTGGAGTGTGACTTGGAGATGATGTTCTCTGTACTCGAGTACAGTCTGTACTGTACAGGTGCGGTGCCTCTGGATTGACGGGCTCTTGCAAGAATCATAAGAATCATTGAAACTTCGTTGTAGAGTTAAAAATTAGTATCAATCAGTGATAAGGTACAGGGATCTTACAGTCCTAAATTATCAGGTTAGGGTCTCAAAGTGACGGCACTGTCACGGCAGACGGCACCGGGCACCAACCGTACGGCGGGCGCCAAAAACCCGCCTTCGCGAAACTCCATTTCGCGTACGGTACAGCGACTTTTGCAGACCACCGACTTTTGCAGAGGGCAAAAATCGGTAGATTTAGCGCGAAAACCAAAATTTTAAGCGATTTTTGGTGGGTGAAAAAG
>QGMF01000057.1:0-87734 GCA_007821475.1 Lachnellula arida | reverse complement strand
ACCTACCCACCTACCTACTCCAACTCCCTCCCCAGACACGGTACCGAAACCAACTAATAACCAACATATACAGCCTGCAAGAAATAAAATCCTACGCAATTTAATTACACATCGCCGTTCTTGAGAATATAGATTACCATATACACCAAATGTCTTCTATGTTGCGGAAGTATGAATCAGCACCAGGAAGCTACAATAAGGTTTGGTTTTCCTCGCGTTGCTCTACTATACTATAGCCGCTAGTGCTGCCAAGTTCCAACAAACTTGTTATAACTATAAACTCAGCCCAGCCCTGGAACATGCATGCATATCCAGAAACAAAACGCTCATCATCATATCGTCCAATAAAGACCACAAGAAACAGTTTACAAATTCCCGGCCCGGCATTCCCAGAACAACCTCTTGGTCCCACTATCGTTATGCTATAAGCAGTTTGGAAACTGAAAGTTTCAACAACGGACCGCGACTCGCGGAATTCAGCATCAATAGAGATGAGGTAGAAAGCCCGTCCAATAACATCCTCATACCTTATACACCATCTGGCAAGGAGCGGAACAACAGATAAAGCTCTACCAGAATCAAAAACCTTGAGAGGGTGTAATCAAGTACGCAAAACACACAGCCAAGTCAATTAGATCACCCGGTTTCTCCGATCCATGTTGACTTCTCAGCATCGATAACCAAAATGCACAGCAAATTAAGCTGAATTCTAACCACGGCTGCGTTCACACGACACGACAGGACGGCACCACCAAACACCATTACGAGCAGAAGAGTGGTGCTTGAAACGCGCCAGATGCACGCTTCTGCGTAGATGGGGAATTCGAATGCCCATCCAATGAGGTGCACACCGGCATGTACAACAGACACGATCCAGATACAAAATGCCTCTTTGCCTGTAGGCGGGGGAGGGCAATAATCCTTCGGTATCCGAATAAGAGGCGCGAATGGAGACCACAGTAGTGCAGAAGTGAAGGGCGGCGCTTCCAGCTTAACCGGGTGGGTTTCTCTCTCGACGAAATCCATGGGCGTATCCACGTGGGTTTTTTTCGCTGCCTCGCCCGCGGCTATAAGAACGCCCGCAATCAGCCAATCGGATTGATAATAGTAGGCTCGGAGACCGTTTGTGGCTTGTTGGTCCAGAAAAATGCTGTTGCCATAGTGGGTAATATGAAGGCAATCGTAAAGAGTTCGAGTGGTGAGATGGCAATTTTCTGCACTGCCCGAGCAATGCATTGAATTAGTAGCTAGCCGGTTTTGTAAGATTGCAAAGCCTTTGGCGAACAGAGCCGCCTTACATACTTCGGCCCCAAATATTCTCTCTTGTTATGACAGAGTATTAATCCAACCTGTGGAGCGAAGATAAAAGACCGATTTGGAATTTATGGGGAACGCTGGGCAGTCTTTGGTTTCCAAGATGAACCCACCGGCATTTGCATAGAAAGCGCGAACGATGGTCCAGTCGTACTCACCGATCTTTCTCATTTCCGCGACTGAAATATTGGCCGCGTTCCATTGCATGATAGCAAAGAGACTGAGTAGTTTGGGAGAGCTCACTTCCAGGATTCCCCAGCATGGTTTCCGGGCAAAGAGTGTACAGAAGCCTTCGGACTTGGACTGCCCATATGCATCCCCAAATAATATCGACAGTCGCTCGCTGATAGGTTGAGATACCCTCCAATATTCCGTGGACAGTGAGTGTGGAATGGAGCAATATTGTTTATATTGTAAACTGTAACTTCCGGCATATTCAATCAGTTGTACTCGAGATGCTGCTAAATTGATCCCGTGTTGTCGATGCATCGGGTTCCGAACTGTGCTCATGTCGTGCTAAAAGAAATAGAAGAGTGAGACCTGAACACCTTGTTGAATTTAAGGAGAGGTGAGGCTGAAGGTTGGCCGGCTCAAAGTTCAAGCCTGCAGAAGCCTTTTGCGGGCCTGGCGCTTCCAGACAGCTTTGACGACGAATCGAGCCACCCACAAACCAAGAGCGAATTGTTTTGCATTGCCCCCCATGCGCGGAAACGAAAGGGTGTGATGTGGTTTCAGTTAGCCCCCAATGTTTAACGTCTAGCTTCAATCTCATGACCCATAGACTAAATAAAATGGCTTGGGGACATCCAGATAGACAACGCGATCCTTTGATAATTGTCTTGCCGCTGATGGAAAATCGAGGCAACTTGCAGATTGTGTCAAACCCACAATTCGATGAAGATAAAAGGTAAAATAACCTTGCAAGCCTTCAAAAATACACGGACGCACTCGACAAGAGCACCTGGTAAGTGCCAAATTGATGTTGCACAGCTGTCGTGGATAAAAAGTCGGAGGCTGAACATTGCAACCAAAATGAATTGGTAGAAAAGTAGCCAAGGACTGCTGACAACCCCTCCCATGAGTCCCGCGCTTCCTCCACAGAAGAACCACCACATTTGATGTAATGGATGAAGCCGCGTTGAAGAATTTGCAACTGAGGATCTGTATATATCGTTAAGTGGGTCTTCAGCTCGAAGGGGATGCGATCAACACACCATCAGCCAGAAACAAGGTATAGAGTGCTTGTGCGAGAATTTTGAGACTCATGCTATGAGCTTTGCGCTGCGAATGAAAAGACTTGGTCTGCTTTAAGACGAAGAGTCTATCTTGAAACGAAGGTACGATCTGCGGGTTTAGTAGTTGGCTGACGAGAACTACATCCAGCCCTACTGTCATCCCTCCGCCAGTCAGGGGATGTCGCATGTTCATTGCGTCACCCAATAACAATAGCCCGGCCGTCTGGTTCAGGTCTGCAGGTAGCCATGAATTGGGCATTGAGCGTAGCCTTCCCATCTTGAGTGCGGTTTCGACGGCCGGTTGGACGGTCTTGGGAAGAGTTGGAATGACGCTCGATCTGATATATTCTTTAACTCCACCAGTTGCAGAGGCCGCTTCGTTGATAACATCAGGGACGTCGATGAGAATTCTAGTCTCACGAGTGCCAATCTGATAGATCAGAACAGGAGGTCCACTACCAATAACACCGTACGCATGAGCGTAGTTTGGAAGCTTTGCGTCAATCAGCTCGAGGCCCCAAAAGCGGGATCTGGAAATTGGTTTGCGGTTGTGGCAATGAGAGCGGAAGTTGGAAGCCTGGCCATCGACTACGATAGTTAGGTGGGAAAAGTACTTTGGATGGGTCAGCTGAGAGTCTTCTGTTGAGTCTGGGGAATTCGTGAACGAAAAACGTTGAAAACCGAAGACTGCTGGCAACATACGGGAAGAGCTTGTCGCGCGGTTGCGCCTTCTCATGATGGCTTTCGCCGAAAAGGGATCAAGACTACAGGCGTGAGAAGCCTGAAGTTAGTCTCCAGCCTGGTTGAAAGAAACACCCACAAAAGCACAAGAGATGAAGTAGATGGAAATCACAATACATACTATTTGCTCTGTTTTGTCACCCGCCAAGCATTTGACTCCAATAACTTTGTCCCCATTGCGAACGAGTTCCTTTGCTGTAGCTTCCACAACCTTTACCTTCTCCTCTCTCGCCGCCTCCATCCTTAAATTCTTGACAAACCTCCCATGACGGAAACTCCGCCCCTCAGGCCTCTTATTCGTTGCGGTAAACTCCTCAGGCAGAGTCGCAACGGCAGGTTCACTATTCTGCCCCCCTGCCTCCCGTGAATCCTGCACGTTCTCTGTGACACAAACAGGTGGGTAAAAGAAAGTGATGCTCTCACCCCGGTAATAGATTTCATACCCCTTGACAGGAATGGCGTCGATACCCTCCAAACAGCCCCGTAATCCTAGATTTTCCAGAGCAGCCACACCGCCAGGCTGCAAGAGCTCTCCCACGATACGATCCGGCTCTTTTAGATTTCTCTCGAGGAGCAAGACGCTTCGACCCTGTCTCGCAAATGCTACAGCGGCTGCGCTGCCGACGACTCCAGCTCCAATGATTAGGACATCGTATGGATGGTTTTTTGAGCCTTCGGCAAATTGGACATCCATGGGCCAGCTCAATGTGCCCAGTCTTTGCTATATATGCAACGCCGAAAAAAATAGTAATAACAGGAGATGATACGCGTCGTGCACAGTTAAAGGATTCATTATGGTTGTTTGCAAGTCGTTGTCGCGAGAATAGAGAGGTTCAAATTCATAGACAAGCAAGGCGCTAAACAAGCGCCCTAAATTGTGGCGGTCAGGGATCATACCTACCTGCCCAGGTACCACTAAGGATTAGCGAGTATCGTACTCCGTATTCTTCTAATTTCAGGTCAGGGGAACGCCACGCACTACATCTTCTGCGAGTTAAAGTCCTTTCTAAAATTCGAAACTTTTCCGTCAATAGTCTATTGAACTGTTCAAAATAAGAGCGTTAAACGAGTATTGAATATAGCATGCTTACTCCGTATAAACTGCATATCAGGACTCTAACTTCCATGCTGCATGAAAACTTATAGATTGATTTCTCTAACTGTCCTGTCTTCCAACTATCTTTCTCTCCCTGGAGATGGAGGTAGAGGTCAATGTATGCATTGACGAGGGTGGGACTACTGTAGGAGTGGGGGAGGAAGTGGAAACCGAAAATGCATTGAGAGGGATGGGGATGGAGATGATGATGCGAGGAAGAGTGACTGACTGGAAAACATTACTGAATACCGGATGGATGAGACTGATAATAATAACATCGAGAGCGGGATAAGAGAACAGAAGTCTATGATTCGCATTCATTTAAAGTGTATTCCTCCAATGGCTCAATATGCACTGCATCCATACCCCCTCAAACCTCGCATCTGTGCCAGCTCGGGCTCGAAGAACAACTACAAGGGAGAATGAAAGACAATGCAAATGCTAAGAAAGCAAGCAGTTTGTAACAGGAAAACAAGACGAAGATGAAGAAGAAAACGCTATTTTCCACCAATATATTATAGGTACTTCATCACAGCCTCCCCTCTGTTTCTCCCCACGTCACATCATCCCCTAAATCCAGCAATAGAAAAGAGTAGCGTGGGTATCGTCTGTCTCGTCATCTCCCCTCCGTGACATCTCCGTCTTCACCTCCCAATGCAAATGCAAATGCGCATGCAATCATCCAGTCTTCTCAGCAACAATCTCCTTCCCCTCCTTCTTCTTCTCCCTCAAAAACCCACTCAACCAGCCCAAACTATCCCCCAACACCACAAACCCCGTCCCCACCGCCGCCTTCCCATACCCTACAACACCGTCACCCCCAACCTTCTTCACCTCCTTGTGATACGTATCCAGCACGTAATCCTTGCCCTTGAGCGGGAAGAACACGATGCTCTTGCCGTCGGCGTAGAGATCCGAGGTGGGTTTCTTCAGTGCCGGGACCTTGGTGTCGATGGTCGAGAGGCTGGAGTCGAGGAGGGAGTCGGCGCGGGTGACGTACGGCGAGATGTAGGCGTAGGGTTTGCTGAGGTAGGGGGCCAAGGGGGTGGTGATCTTGTTGTAGGTCGAGGTGGTTAGGGAGATGGATTTTGCGGCGTAGGGGTTGGATTTGAATGTGTCGATTGAGTCGGAGATGACGGGGTAGGAGGTTAGGTGCTGTGGTGGGGTTGTTAGTGGGTTGTCCAGGAGGAGAGGGGAAGGGAGGACGTACGGAGAGGAAGGCGGAGGGGCTAGAATCGCCGTTTACTTGGGGTGCCATGTCTGCGGTTATGCTGTTGCTGTTGTTGTTGGTTTCTGAATGTGGCATGTAGTTTTATTCTGTTCTGAGGGCTGAGAGAGTCAGTTCTGATGGAACCGATATGGTGGAATGGTGGCTGTGATAAGACGACGTGCCTTGCATAGGGCTGAGGGGGAGTATACTTACTAGTTGGCTTGGCTTGATTGATTATGAAGCCTTTGTCTTGGAAGCTCTAAGTGTGTGTGAGAGCGTGTGCAATACGGTTTATGTGTGAGGTGAGATGTAAGGTGTGTTGGGTCAGAAGGCCAAGTTCAACGGGAGCGGCGGAGGTGGTGTCGAGCTTTATCAGTTGAGACACTCCACTACCTTACCGTTGTTACTCCCAGGCCAGGCTCTCTTGGGATTAGGAAGAGGATGAATTATCTCATGCCAGTCCATGCGCCACACCACAGCTTCCCATTTGCATGTGCTTCGTTCCCTGCTTCTTACAATTCGCATGACGAGCGGCGCGCCCACTTCACAGGTAGAGTGGGCGACGTGTGCAACGACCAATGGGGTGCTCGAGTAGCTGTGGAACAGAACACCTTGGAAGCACTCATGTCTGCTGTGATTGGAGTGCGTACAGTACTGCATGTCGCATACCATACCATATCATATCATATCGTACCATCCGTTGTCTGTGATGCGGGACATGATGTTGTTGTTGGTCCAGAGCTACAGTAATGGTGCGCCACAATGCGTGCAGGGATGAGAAGCTTTGATAGAGATACAGTATCTAGTGTATTTGCATGTGAAAGGCTCTTTTTCGTCATTTCATCTCAACCTTCTTCTCAATTGACGCAATCCAAAAGGGATGAAAACCCCGCATAGTATTATACTTCGAAGTACCCTCTCAGCTATTTATTCCATCTGAAAATACAAGTTCCGATGCAATATTCCAGTTCAATCAACTCTATCACGTCTGGCCATCTACTTGCACTTTAAAAAAACTCTTATCGGGCTTATCTTCAAGGTAGAGGTGGAGGGGCACCGAGCATCTATCCTCCTCCGTGTACGTGTGTCAGAACATTGTCTGAGAATAATCCCGTTCAAGATCACCTCACTCCTTCCCTTTTCGAGAGTTTATGCCTTAACAGAACTCTGACTCACTCAAAGAGGAAAAGAGTACATAAGGTGTTGAGGATTCAAATCGAGATCGAGATCTATCGGAGGGACCTCCATGGCTTTTTAGGGTCCATTCCATAGGTATACTAGGTAGGCTAGGTAGGCTAGGTAGGCTAGGTAGGCTAGGGATTTCTAGTGATGCGGCTTAACTCCTAGCCTTGGCTTTTATAAATAGCAATCATCCAAATCCGAATCTCATAATCCTTCTCAATCCATCGGACCCTTTTTTACTCTAATAACTCTTTCGACCCGGAATAATTAGGAAGCTGGCCAAAGTACAGTACCGTATTCCATACGGGTACATGCTACCAGTACCAATTCGAGGAGCACCGGCTTCTAAGCCGGTACCATGCGGTGCCAAGTCTCGAGTTCGATCGAGCTCATCCATCAGCCACACCTTACATCTCTAGCCCCTAACATGTGAAAGTCTCACCAAACGGCCACCAGAAAACAAAACATCCAACAAAATCTAATTTCTCCTTTATATTTGATTCATGTACGGAGTATGTGCCATCGTCTCACTCAAAGCAGCCGAGAACTCAATTTCCATCTCGTAACATAAACAACACCGGCCGAAGATACAGGAGAAGCCGAGGAGCGGCGAATTACGGAGTATCTTAACTTGTCTTCCTCGGTGCTTGTTTGCCTGCCTTGCACTTACATTGCTTCTGATTTCTTTCATCTGAAGCAAGCTCAAGGCGAGAGAGATGGAGGGAGGGAGGCGATTTCTTTTGCAAAACTCTCCTTTCCTTACTACGGTACTAGGAGATATGGATCTGGGTACGCACACACACACGGCCTTCCCTTTCCTTCCAGGAGCCCGGTACGAGGTCCTATAACACTGGTCGTATAGTACCGGTCCGGTATAACCTCCAAGCACTTCCTGTGTCCATTGCCGTCAATCCTCTTCTTCCAGTGCCTTTCAGATGCAGTGACGGATATTCCATGATACAGCACGACGCCACTATCGACATACGAACAAGGTTCTTCCCGAAAATTCCCTCAATTCTGCGGGGTGATGAGCTTTGTCAAAAGCTTTCATGTGAAGGTATCTGCCCCGTGTCGATTACTACAAGGAGACCTGATGTCCTGGAAGTTTGGAACCATGTTGTCGGCTGTTAGTAGTGGCAGACGCTTCGTTGTGTCTCGAATATGGAAATAGGGGGGTGATCAGGTGACCAGGCTCCTGGATGCAAGGTAGGTGTGTCTTCTCTGAGCTCTTTCTTTTCTAACCTCTTCGCGCATACTGGTAGAACATTCTCTGAACGCCTTTACGAAACTCTTCAGTAACAACTTCCGGCATTCGTGTTGTCAGTCACGTTCTTTCCCCACAGTAGCGTGTATGGAGGCTGAGATGATCAAGAAGAAAGAGTGAAAATCATGCTGGGTACCCAAGACTTTATATATAAGGTTCAAATCCCAGCTTTTCTTTCCTTGTAATCTATCGTTTTCATGCGCGCAATTATGATGTAGTCAGCATTTTCCGAATTATTGGTCGATTTTCGTCGATTTTCTTCTCTAGCGCCTTTCCAAAACAGGTATTTGTGAGGTCTAATGGAAATTTCGGTAGTTTTCCTAGATACCTACGCGTCCATCACAACTTCAATGCGTTGGCGTAGATCTACCTGCAGCCTTGGAATAGCGGCGGGAAGGGCATGATATTGTATGTATTTGGCCAATCTTGAAGAGCCAAACAAAGGATATCGCGTATCAGATGACTGTGACTATGGCATTTCAGGTACTGCATGTACATGTCACTTACCGGTCCGGCACCGATGCCCTTGGATCGACGGAAGCTAAGTTTTGTCTGTGCACCTCTCCATCAAGCAAATACTTGACAGTAAGTCGTACTAACCTATCACAGCCACTCGTTTTGAGGCTTTTCCTGCACGTACCCGCCAAAAGCCACATTCACACCGCCATGTGTTCGTACTACTGTGGCTCTGGTGCTTGAGCTTAAATACCACGACGACAAACAACACGCGTGCCTTGGAAGAACGATTTTTGCAATGACCGCATCGATTTCTTATCTTCATTGTCACACGCCTGCAATTTTCATGCGGGACTAAAAGCTAGGCAGTCTGGTTTCTTTTGTTTTCTTTCATGTAGGTCCAATGTCTACTTGCCGTTCTGTTCCCTCTCCCTCTCACCATCGTGTTGCAAGAAGCTCTCTTCTTTCCACATAAGCTTCTGAAATATCATCACTTGTGACTCTTTTCCGTCCTACCTTACGATTTGCATGCCGGTTCCCGCGCGTTATTCCAAAAGCGTATAGCCTTCACCAACCTCAACATGCTTGTCAACCTCCGGCAGCGAACATACTTTCTGGCCACAGCATGTATCATTTTCATATTCAGTGTCGCCTTCTATCTGCGCACTGAGATAGCTCTAGGCGCAAGTCCCATCGTGGAAGAACATCAGACCGAAGAACAAATCGAAACCCCCATACCCCAGAAGCCAAAGTACAAACCAGAGAAAGCTTCGATCAGTCCCCCCATCATCGACAACTTCCCCCTCGCAGCAGCCGCCCATTCAGCCTCCGACCTCCCCACCATCGCACCATGGAACGCCCCACCATCTCCCCACGTACCCGAAAGCACCCCCCTCTTCATCGGCTTCACACGAAACTGGCGACTCCTCCAACAAGTAGTAGTGTCGTACATCACCTCCGGCTGGCCCCCAGAAGACATCTACGTCGTCGAGAACACGGGTGTCATGAACAGCAACAAGAACGGGCAACTGTCGCTCCAAAACCCCTTCTTCCTAAACCACACCCGCCTCAACATGCTGGGCGTAAACGTTCTCGTCACGCCCACGCTTTTCTCGTTCGCGCAGCTGCAGAATTTCTATCTGTATACGAGTATTCAGCACGAGTGGAAGCATTATTTCTGGTCGCATATGGATGTTGTGGCCGTGTCTAAGGAAGATTCGCCGCCGGATTATATTCCGGACTCTAATTCCATCTACACACATTGTGTTTCCGCTCTCCGGGACACCGCAGTGCCTGATCCAGAAACAGGGGCTGCGCAACGCTGGGCCATGCGATTTTTCGCGTACGATAATCTGGCGTTGGTCAACGTAGACGCGTTTATTGAAGTTGGCGGTTGGGAGTAAGTAATTATACCTTCAGGGAAGCTCGGAGATATCTCAGGAGTAGTTGACCTCAAACCCTACTCCTGAGATATTATCTCTAGACCCTTTTTCCGATCTCCAAAATTTGAGTTTACTAGAATGAGCAAGGCTGACTCGGAAATCTTAACACAGCACCATGATTCCATTTTACATGGGAGATTGCGACATGCATGCACGCATCGAGATGGCAGGTCTAAGCATCAAAGACGAGCCCGCCGGTTTAATCTACGACGTAGCGAGCAGCCTCGAAGACCTACTAGTACTATACCGCAAAGTAGGCATTTCACCAGAGTGGACAGATCCGAACGTCCTAGACGACGAGCAGCGGGCTATCGCCGAGGAAGCGGAGCGCAAGGCCGAGGAATCTAAGTTGCAAGGCGAGATGCTGGAGAAAGGAAAACGCGAGATGGTGACTGGGGAAACAGAAGCTGTGCGTGGGCCTGCAACCCTGCATAAAAACGAAATCGAAACCCAAGACCAAGAACTGCACCACGAATTCCTCCCCCCTTCCCCACCTCCCTCCATATCCACATTCGCATCCGACACCCCCAACTCACCAACGCACTTCGCGCCCCTGCTCTCCACGCTCGACCGCATGCAGAACTCCAAGCACGCGTCTTCGCGCGGCCGCAATACGTGGCAGGGCCGCCAGGTCGGGGGGCTCGGAGAGCCGTTTTATCGGGACAGCGAGGGGTTCGAGCGCGCGATCGGTATGGCGATCGATCATGGGCGGGCGGTGTTTGCGGAGAAGTGGGGGCATAGGGGGTGTGATATTGTGAGGATTGGGATGCAGGCTGGGGATGCTTGGAGGGTTGAGAGGGATTGGTGAGGTGGTTGTGTGGGTGGCGGTGGTGGTGGTGGTATGGAGGTATGGATGAGGTGGTGGGCGTTAGATTGGATTATTGAATATTGCGTTGGGTATCGGGGGAGTTTATTGGAGTTTACTGGCGTTAAGGAATACCAGGTATACGATATCAATTAGTTTGCGAATATCAGGATATTTACCTTACCCCCATTCTTGTTTTCTGTTGATTGAGTATGTTTTTTTGATGGTGCTTCATGAGTTTATCGGGTCAAAGCGAGTGTTGCTACTTGAATGTCTCACACAAGTTGAAAACTGTTACTCTCAAGTCGGGTTATATCCCGTGTAACCCTCCTTTCCGTTCCAATCCTTCATAACAACTACATCTGCATTTATCTGGGAAAAGTAGAGGATCTCGAGCCCCTGACACGAATTGCACAGCCGAGCCGAACCGATCTGAAATCGAACTTTCGATAATTAGCTCAGGTGGGCCGAGTTAAAACCAAGCTTATTGTGGCACAGATGCGAGACCAGCCTGGGAGGTATAGCAGAGGCGCCACAGACGGCCCGTAGCTGGGCCTTCCGATTAGTAGCCATTATGGCGAGGGTGTGAAGGCTCATAAATTGTCTCGGATTGGAAGGTTGGTGGTGGGATCCCGTGCTATTGTGTTAGTGAGCAATTTTGTGACATGGCCGCTAGAACTTGGGACCTTCTTGCATACCTACCCACCCAGCATCCCTTAACCTCGCTCCTGTTCGGGTCCCGCTCTCCTTGAAGCATTTCATGGGCGTGCTGCCGCGTACTGTAATCTTGTCCAGCTTGCAGTCCTCAAAGCCTAGGTAGGTACCTACTCATTGGATGTACTGATAGAGTCCACGTTGCTTAAGTAGGTATGGTATGGAAGAAGAGTTGTGCTTGTAGTACTGTCCTGCATTACGCGCAAGTGGTAAGGTAAATATCCAACGTCCTGTCCACGAACGACATTGCCGCAGTTGGTTGACGGAACAGAAACATCTAGTTACAGTACGAGACGAGCTCAAGACTCATCCATAGGCTCCGGCTCCGCGATCTTCAGATCATGAACGTAGTGCGCCAGCTGCGACTGCTCCGTATCGCCCATCTCGGCATGACCACCTCCCTCCATCTTCATCTTCATCTTCGCGGCCTTCTTCTCCTTCTCCTTGCCCTTGCCCTTGCCCTTGCCCCCACCCCTACCTCTCTCCCAATCAACGCTGACATCCGAAAGGTAGCCTGGCTCATCGGGGTGGATCATACCGGTGCAACGGCCGTGCTCGTCGAAGCGGAAGTCAAAGGCTAATTGGCCGTTACCGCACTCATAGTCCAGCGGGAACCACTGTCATGCCACGTCCGTCAGCTACCAAGGTCTCTTTGAAAGTTTCCAAGGCAAACATGTAAAAGAGTTTTGGGACCCAACGTACCTTGGCCTCGAGTCCGGGATTCGCCGTCGCCTTCGCCCACCAGTAGGCTTTAACATCATCATGATCATCCTTTGCGCGCATCTTCCCCGCACTCAGTCAGCAAACATCATCCCTTCATATACAGCACGAGACTTCAACGGCAGGAGCCGCACATACATCCATAAGACCCTTCCTCAAATGCCTCTGCTTGAGCTCCAAAGCGCCCTCGCCCTCCCCCGCCTCAGCCCTCGAGTCCCACAGCCGATACCGATGCAGCAGCAACTGGACCCACGCGCCCTCCATACTAACGCGATCAACCAGCAGCTCGTTGTTCTCGTCAACGTTCTTGCGGAACTGCTTGTAGCCAAGCTCGTAGACGAGCTGCAGGAAGGTCTGGCCCTGGTAGCGGGGCACGTGCAAGCTGGCTGTGTTGAGGCTGTTGAGGTATTTCAGCGCGCTGAGTTTGCGGGGTGCGGGCCAGCCGGGGTCGCTGAGCGAGTTGAGGATCTCTTGGTTGGCGGCGCTGGCGAAGGACGACATGCTGGTGTTGGTGTTGGTGAGGGGTTGCGATGTTGCCGGCTGATCATAATCAGAGGTGGGAGGTTGAAGTTGCAAAGTTGAAGCACATACGCGGGGATGAGGAGGTTGGGAGAGGCTGTAGGTATTGTTCAAGTGTGGATTGCAGTAATGCACCAATCGGGACAATGCTGGGAAAACCTAGTAAGCTAGCACAGGGTACATATGGCCAAATAAGCAGAAATCTGGCACAATGTAGCATGGCAGCAAACAAGTTACACATCTTTGTTGTAGAGACAGCCTCCATTCGAGAGGGGACTGTTGAAATTGCTTCGGCTTCTACCTCATGTCCCGTCCGCTCCGTCCCGCCCGCTATCGTAGCTTGTTTGTTGTCATGTCCCCCGACTTCTAGTTGGGGGTCTTTTTTTTGCTTTTATTTTTTGGTTCATGTTTTTATAAATGATGATTAGGTTGTGTTTTTTTATGTTCTAAAGCGAGTGCTGGACTCGACCGCCTCCTCTCTAAGCGAGGCTTGTTTTTGCTCGTAGAGGCTAGGTACCTGTCAGGCAGTGAGGCCTAATACTATATGTGAATAGTATCAAACTTGTGAATGGACACGTGATAAGTGACTTATGACTAGGGAATAGGGCATTATCACACGCTTCAAGCCGTACTCTTTTATACCTACGCACTTGTTATTTCAAAGAAGTTCTATAAGCTTCTATTCTATTCGAGAAAGCAAGGTTGTAAAGTTCTAGTAACTCAACAGCTGCCCTAACCTTCTCTTCATCAGCCTCTCCAGCCTTCTCTTTCCTCAGGCTCCCCATTCTGCATTAACCAGACCTCGTGACTATCTTCTCCAAACCCATTCACACCGCAAAGGGGAGTATAAACCTAAATAGCGGTTAAGTCCTCCAAAACATACCAAGCTATCTTGCAGCCGTGGGCCCGCGATTGTGGACAACCCATACTAAAAGTCTTTCGAGACAGTTGCCACCAGCCTTATAACACTTCTCAGCTCGTCTTCTCCATAGACTTGTCTGACAGTAGATTATAGTTCCTGTTCAGTCCGCTCCAAGGTTTCTTGTGCTGTCCCATGTACATTTATCCTTAAAGAACTTGCACTGTCCCATGTGCATTTATCTTTTTATCTTTTTTGCCTCTTTTTTGCAAGTGTTTCCATGATACGCAATGTTATTAAGCGAGAACTCCTAGCAAGCAATTCTCATATACCTACCATAGATTCACCGGCTATGGGTTTAAATAGCATTTTTTGTACCAAATAACATGCGCACAAGCTATATAGGGTTGTTCGTATAGACGCGGTCCACGAGAAGTCAAGTATCGAGGGAAGCCGTTGAAACGCGTCAGCATCTATATTATATCCGATCCGCAAGCAGTATAACTTGTTTGCATGTTGCCTAATGATTTATTTCCCCGCTTTGTTAAGAAATATAATAAGTTCGCTTAGTATATCTTGACTGACGGTTGCTTCTTTTTTTACCGTTTTTTTAGGGGGTTTTCAATACATGTTTTACTCTTTTGCTTGCAAGTGCTCTAGGTGAGAGGTTGGTTTTACAACCCCTTTTTAAGCGAGGCTTTCTTTTACTCTACGGTAATGAATTACCGTACCTTATATCAAATTATTTAAGGAAAGAACTAGCTCTAATTATGTTTTTAACGCGTATCTTTACCTTAATTTGAGGAGACTAAATATTAAGTTATAAACTAGCATTTTGTATATTCTCTATATATTCTAGTCCAAGCCAGACATCCGCACTCTTGCATTGCTATAGCAATGGCGGGGTGGTGCGGGGCTTGCACAGACCACCCAACGCGGGATACTAGCAAATGTCCTCTTACAACATCATAATAACAAGAATAAGAACTTCAATAATACTTCTTATAGCTAACTTTAATAAAGCCATGGCTTCAATATCAACAAATCAGCCTTCACAGCCGACGTTGAACAACCCCTTCCAATTTTCCGACCTCCCCAGTGAGATCCGAAAAAAATCTACACCATGATTCTCTGCACAGTAGATATCGTAGAATCAGACGAGATAGGGGTAGGCCTCCACCGAGTGCCCAACGAGAACACCACGCTTCGCCACAATCGAAACCCAGATCCTGCGAACATGCTGCACAGTATACGCCGAGGCCAACTACGTGATGCGCAACGAACCTCTTCCTCAGAATTACCGCCAAAGTTCATTAAGCTTTCTACCAGCTATCCCCGAGCATCATTAATTAATTGCAAAACGCCTGCCCATGCTGCCAATCAGCAATAGAGAAAGCCAACGATTTCCATGCCTTCGTAATGTCCCATGAGATCACCCCGCGCGACGCACCACTCGAGGGACGCACGTTCGCTATCCTGTTCCGTGACATGGATCGCTGGCAGGGTGCTCGCTTCAGCGATGCAGAGTGGAAGATCGACAGCTTAATTCGAGCAACGATACGCACATATCGTTACTCCGTACCCTGGTTGATCCCTACGACGACGCATTCATGCCCAACATCAACTCGCCCACGTTCTACTCCCAGACGCTGCAAGAGAACCTCGACGCTCCGTACCGCCAGCGCCAAACTGCGCGACTTCCCGCACTCGCACTTTGAACTCAAAGGCATCATCCCCGCTGAACTGGAAGGGCGGAAGGCGAAAGGAAACGCGTTCTTCCGCGCTGGGAACGGGGAGATGGCTAGTGAGAATCGGTGCCAGGGCTTGATGAAGATCCGCCGTGTCACGGGGAGTCCAGCATGCCAACAACTGCTCCTGCTCCAAGCCGGCGGATCGGGGTAGACTTCACGAACCGCCTCGCTGCCTAGCCTTCAACCTGAACTCGAACTGCGCGCAGAAGAACGCTCACTGCTCAAGCCGATGCGGGACAACAGCGCCGATGCCCCACTCGTGCAGGCGCTCCCAGAACCTGTTCCACGCCGTCGACGAGCCAAAGGGAGCGCCGTGGCCGTCTCTGTTTCCTAGTGTCTGTCACGTGGCTGGCTTCGCCTCAGAAGATGGCACAACTGCTTTATAGGGAGGTTGTCGGTTGCAGGCTTGTTGGGACGCGGGATTTGCTGGAGAGCAGAGACGGCTGTTGAGTGTGCGCTCCGTTGTGCGCCTGGTGATGCTGAGCTTGAACGAGAAAAGGGAAAAGGTGATGATTTCGCAATGGAGAAGACGCGTGGTGGGTTGAGCGTGTTGTTTTTGATGAAAGGCTTGAATGTGTGCACAAGTAATGTCAACTAAAACCAAGTACTTTGTTTACCATGGCGTACTGCATTTGCATTGGTTGAGAATCCCGTGAATTAAGCCCCGCACAACAGCGTAATCCGTCGTCGCTATATACAATTTTCTCTAGATCCACAACTTGCCGTATGCTTTTAGACACTCGCGCGGAATTGACTACCTTTTACACAGGCAGGGAGTGTTCCCGCAATCCCGACCGTGCTCGCTTACAGTAGTTCTACATCCGATCTTCATCCAAGTTTTAGCATGGCGAGCAAGAGAGCTGATTTATGTGAGTAGGTACTACGAACCACATCCACATCAACCTCAACCTGAAGTTGAGATAAAGAGCAATCGATAACCGACTATAACATCACGTTGACAAGCCCAAGCTCAAGCCCAAACTCAAGCCCAAGAATAGAATATAATAGAATAGAACAGAACTAGCCATGAAGAAAACAACCACCGCCTCACCTCACCTCCACCTCCACCAAAAACCAAAACCCGAAGAATGAATGAACAACACTAACCACGCGAAAAAAGCAAAGCAAAAGCGAATAGAATATCAGGTATAACAAGGAAGGTTTAGATAGATACGCTATACTATATATACTATTCCCTAGTTCTTCCTATCCTATCCTATCCCATCCCATTTCATTCTCGATTACATGTACACTTGCCAGCTCGCTGACATGATGTTTAAGTTATAAGCAGAGATACTGTAGGTGGATCGGAGATGGAGATGGAGAAACGGGGAATGAATGAATATAGATTCTGGAAGGATTTTAAAAAACATGTAGTAGGAGAGAGGAGGAGATGAGATACCATACTTGGAAAAAGAAAAAAGGAAAAAGAGGCTAGTGCCTAATATGATAATTCCCTTCGTTTATTTATTTGCGTATATATGTATTTATCGATCAATCGATTTATGGATTCATAAAATGATAACTCCAACCAAATGCCTTCTATCCAATTCAATCCAGTCCAGTCCAGTCCAGTCCAATCCATACCGTATAGACATTATTTAAGTGAGAGACTATATATGCTTGCTAATACCAAAGCTTTCCTTAATGCCCAGCCTCCTCCAAGTGTCCTTTCATCCATCGCCATGCATCCATCCATACGCTAAAAAACCCTCACAGCACTTTGTATAAACTCTCTACATCCCTTTCCATTTTCTCTCATCTAAAACACTGAAATCTTCCTTCATCCGAGAAAGCCGGTCACTCCACAGGAGCAAAAAATTGACTAGCCTCTATAATCGACTCGTCACCATTGGCAAAATCCCATCCCACGATAACAGTCGTTTGGCTACAGCATATGATGCGCCTTGCATCGAATTGCAGCTTGAATACGCGTGCCATGTTGTTGGTTAGGTGGTGGTGATGGTGGTGCGCGGCTGGGGGTACAACGGTAGCCGCGCTTGGAGGTTGAGTTTGAGGTGCAGGCGCGGTGGTAGTGGTAGTGGTAGTGGCAGTGGCAGTGGCAGTACCAGTAGCAGTACTAGTAGCAGTACTTGCAGTTGTGGCTCTATCCATGGACGTTGTTACAGGCTGCTGAGAGGACGAAGCTTGAGCTTGAGCAGCGGACCGAGGACCGGAAGCCTGAGCTAGTTCGGTTAAAACCTGCACTGCCGCACTCTCAACTGAATCATCCGAACCCGAAGTCTCTTCACTCGGACCAGCAACAGATGCTTGTTGTGCTTGTTGAGCCTGTTGCTGGTACTCATGAATGGCAGCCAACGCCACCGAAGTCATGACATGTTTCGTCGTCCCTTCCTCCAAAGCCGAGATTGTGTCCCCGAGATGTTTAAACGTCATCGTTGGGGGATAATCCCGTAGGGCCGTGCGCAGTGCCGTCGGGCCTTGAGAGACTGTCATTTCGATTATTTGACGGTAGACTGCATCGCTGTTTGGGGAATTGGCAATCTTCGGCAGGATGGGTAAGTATGGTTCATCCTCGCTAGGTGGATGCTCGGCAGCTCTTGCCATGGCTTCTTTTTCCACGGCGTCTCTTGCTACGGCGATTGATGCCATGTGTGCAGCTTCTTCTTGTCTCAGGGTGTGCTGTGCCCGCCAGACTCCCTCTTTGTCTCTTCGCCAGATGATGATAGTCTCGTCGTATGACCCAGAGACTATTCGACCAAATCTACCGCCTCCACCACCCGGTGGTAGCTTAGCACCATATGCAGTGATATCCTCTGGCTTTCTTGACCCCGCATTCTTGGGGCGACTCCGCTGATATACTTGCTGTGCCGTGAGTGTGCCTGAATCGATAGCTTTGAAATATTCATTGTCGATCTCCTTGGCTTCTACCTGGTCCTCTTCGGAACTATATGGCAAATCGCCAAAGCCTGCTTGGACGGTTCGTACAAGATTTGAATGAGCTCTCAAGCTTGCTACTTCGAGACCAGATTCTTTGTCAAAGACCTTGACCTCATTATCGCTACTGCCACTAACAATGCGACGGCCATCATATTGAACACAAGCAATGCCCTTTGAGTGCCCAATCAAGGTTCGTGTACATGTTTGTTCTGGCCAATTCCAAACTTTCACAGTACGATCTCCAGAGGCCGATACTACTTCATCACCAAAGATCTGGACAGCATTGACAGCTGCACCATGCCCATATAAACATCCAAGCATACTGTAGGCAGGTAAGGCTGGCAAGCGAGGGTATGGTGTGGGGTTCACGCCGTAGTTGTTCAAGTGTATAGGGACTGGATTGACACTGTGAGTTGGATCTGGGTATCCGGATTCACCAGGTTCTATTGGTCGTCTGTTGAAGATTTTGATGGTCTTGTCCTTGGAGCAGGTGACCAAAACACGCTTGTCAAATCTGACATTCAAGACTGATTCTCGATGAGCTTTCCGCAGCCTCTGGATGACTTGACCAGTTGAGAACTTCCACAATACCACGGTAGCGTCACTACTTCCTGATACTATTAGGTCCTCCTCCGGATCAGCATCGAATTGAAGACATAAAACCGAACCAGTATGTGCGCGCAATGGCGGTTTGACAAGGCGCTGGGTATCTAAATTCCAAATACGCAGTGTTCTATCCCTGCTACCACTGACAAGATATTTGCCAGAATGTTGGATGGTATAGATGCATTCGTCGTGAGCTTCTTGTGGATGCATCGGGTGTGGTAATTGGAAATTCGTGTATTTCTCCATCTCCCAGTTGGCTTCCAACTTTCTCCTTTGCGAATAAAGATATTGCCAGTTGAGCTTCTTCCTGCCATCACCTCGATCCACCACCACCAATGACGACATGGGAGACACGGGGGCCGGGACATGAGAATGATTTAGAGTCGAAGCAGTGGACAATCGGTGGTTTCGATGACTTTGTGAAGCATTCGCAGGTCTACTGGGATAGTTGGAGTTGGAACTTTTGCTTATTTTCGGCGAGGACAAGGGTCTCGGGGATGCCATTTGTACGTCCGGATCCAAGCTGCTTTCTTTCGCCCTCGAGTCCTTTGGTTCACTTGTCAACGGGCCAAATATTGAGGATTGTGTAGGCACAACCATGTCCGCATCCACCATTTCAAAGTCATCGTCCGACTGTAGGTTTGGTAATATCCGCTGCGGTGTAGCTCTCCTCTTGCTCGCATGTTCTTCGTCGCCCGATCCGCTAAATCTTGATTTCTCGGAATTGATGGCGGCCTCGAACTTCAACACCTCTGGGCGAATTACTCGAAAGCCTTCTAGTATGTACAGATGTTCCCACAGTTTCCGGTCCACAGCCAGCAGCATCCATTCGCGAGAAGCTTGTGCTGTATGTATCAAGGAGACCGGGTCCAGAAAGCCAAGTATCTTCAGATTTACCTCGGTAGGTAGATATTGAAAGAAATCGATATAGATTCGGGGTCGTAGACGTTGGACTATCTCGCAGACTTTGGAAGTAGGGAGGTGATCGATGATGGACATTACATATTCTAGAAGAGTCAGCCTCACTGGCACCCAGAATCTCCCTCGACAACCAATGCCACTCGTACCTGTACGCTCCGTTATGTTCATCGAAGCCAGCCACGGGGGAATGGGTGCTGATGCTGTGCCCATCGTCAATGGATCCTCGCTGTAGCCCTCGTCTTGAGGGGATTGTTCGTATGTGGCCATCGCGAAGGGTTGTCTAATGTAAATGGAGAAATCGTGACGTGTGGTGTTTATTGTTGATCTGTTTTGAAAGCGGGATGATACCCTTGGATCGGTACAGTGTTCTTCCGTGGTCCCTAGTGCTAGGGAAGCTTCCGTTGCTCTTCCTCTTTGTAGACAGGCGTGGTTGTTTATCTGCGACCTAATTCAGGGCCGTGATGAGGCTGAAGTTGCGGTTGCTGCTGGATCAGGCACCGCTTGTTTGTTTGTGGTGTGGTCCCTTGGAATGGAGGTGTGGGAAGCAAGATGGGCTAGAACACAGGACAGGGTCACAACCACAACAGACAGAGACCGGGGGAAGAGATGTTGTGTAGGTATATTAGTAGGAGTATTTACTGCCTGCAATAAACTTGGTTATGTGATGGTGTTGTCGGGTCGGGCCTTGGAAGGTGAGATGATTAGAGGCGGACGAGACGAGACGGCGGAGGGGTGATCATTGCCTTTGCATTATATTACCTACGGTACACAAGTACCGGTACTTATTACTTATTACGGTAGGGAATAGCGTCCACCAGGTCATAAGTGCTGGGCTGGGTATCAAATAGCCGGGAGTGTCGATATTGATCCTTTCTGCCCTTTCTGCCCTTTCTGCCCTTTTCTGCTCTTTCTGCTCTTTCTGCCCCCTCCGCCCATTGTTCACCGCTTTCCGTTAAGCGACTCGCTCTCATCCCATCTGCCTGCCTCTGCATAACTCACTCTCTTGTCACCTCCGCCTCTTAGAACTCTCCTTTAAACCCACTAAGTCGAATTCTGAGACAGAACCCGCCGCCAACCTCGACACCCACCAGACAATCAATCAATCCTAATCGCCAAAGCACAATCCTACGCATCGCATCCACGCAAACCACACCACCACCACCTCCACTACTAACTACCACCACCACTCCCCATCTCGACTACCACCTTCTCCTCCGCCCCCGAATCCCGATAGATTCATTCCCCTTCTCCTTCCACTCCTGGACTCAGCAAAAATCCACCGTATCGCATAGTCACATCCATCGCACAACCCACTAATCAATCTGTCCACTTCGCGGGGTTGGCTGGTTGCGCCCGTTCATTAATTAATGAAGGAACCGGAGTCTATCCAACTACCCTGTTCATGTCCTCTGGCGGCGTCGCCATCCACATGGCTCATGCTCATGGACCGCTCTCCAGGACAAACACCGCGCCCGTTTTCCCAACCAGAAATACCAACGGCCTGTCTGGCTTGAGTCAAACTATGAGCCACAGCTCGAGATCCTCCCAGCTATCAGGCTCCACCGCATTTACCTCTTCTTCGTCGACATCCCTCTCCTCTCTCGCCAGCTCCGCTACCATGGTCCCGCCGCCAACTAGCGGATCAGTAGTTGCAACAAACAATATCATTAACCAACGAGCCGACGCGTCCCGATCCCTATACCAAATCTGCGTACAGCTAAGGCAGCGACTGGCCCAAGTTCCAGGCTTCGACGTCCATCTACACGATTCCGAGGATGAGGGGGAGGACGAGGACCCAGTCTCATCACTATGGCGGTGCCTGCGGAAAGGAACGCCTCTTATGACCATATATAACGCGATTCAACCCCCTATACCCTTACATCTTGATGAGAAGAAAGAAACGCCAATAAAGAAGGCGAAGCGTGCAACGTTCAAATTCGTGGAAGCATGTTTAACGGGCGAGTTGAATGTGCCGCCGGGGGAGTGTTTTGCTCTTTCAGATCTCTTTGGAGATGATACAACGGGTTTTGTTAAGGTGGGTTGATTTCCTCCCTTGTTGGCTATGTGGGGGTGCATCCCTTGCTTTGGAACTTTGCACAGTACAAATCCTCCACTACCTCATTTTCCCACTCCCTTTACTTCCCTGCCAATCTACCATATCAGGAAATGCTTATACTCGTCAATTATCAGGTTACACAGGTGATCAACCTTGTCCTCGATGTTGCTCAACAACGTGGTCAACTCTTGTCTGTTGAAGAGGAGAGTGCAGACCCGTCAACTATGACCATTTCGGAAAAGATGAGCTACAGAGACCATGTGGTTCAAGAAATGGTCAATACAGAACGGAAATACGTCCAGGATCTCGAGAATCTTCATGACCTAAAGAAACAAATTGAGCAGAATGGCGTAGTCCCGGGGGATGTGGTCCACGAAATATTTTTGAACATCAACGCCATTTTAGATTTTCAACGTCGATTTCTCATCAAAATCGAAACTACAAATTCGCAATCCAAGGACCAGCAACAATGGGGCTTGCCCTTTGTCAACTACGAGGAATCTTTCAATATATATAGGCCATTCATTGCAAACCAACGAAAGGCCGCAGCCATTGCTAAGCGGGATTTTTCCAAGTTAACACAGGCTAAACATGCTATTGTCGTGGACTTTAATACTCTAGATGGATTCCTTCTCAAGCCGATGCAACGTTTGGTCAAGTATCCTTTACTCTTGAAGGTGATTTTCCACTGTTGACGCATCGTATCTGTTGTTAACGTTCCTAGGACTTGCGTGACAAAGGAGGTGTGGACGAAACGATGAAAGCCGATCTAACCGCCGGTATCGAAGCATCGAATCGAGTGCTGAGGGAAGCCAACGAGGCTGTTGACCAGGAGCTGAGGCGAGAAGCACGAGAAGATTTAGAAAGTCGGGTGGATGACTGGAAGAACCATCAGATCGATCATTTCGGAGACCTCCTCATGCATGGCCAATTTATGGTAGTCACGGGGAAGAGTGATGTCCAAAAAGAAGTAGGGCCCCAATTTCTTCAGAAACTCCGACGTCTTTCTTCAATTCGAAATCTGGGGGTTTCGGCCTCCTAGCGCAAGGCGCAAGAAGGAGATCCGATTATTCATTCTAGGAATCTTCAGAACAGCTAGTAGTATCTGTCGACACTCACGGTGAGGGTTATGACCAGCGTCAATATCCCACCCCAAACCTTACTCTTAGTCAAGTATCTATCTCAACGAGTTCAATGGCGTTAACCCCCAGACCAATACACCATTTCTTGCTTTCAAATTTGCTAACGAGTTGGGCCTTGCTTGCCCCTTCTATCAATAGTATACTATATACCTTTTCGAGAGAATACTTTTGTGTTGCAAAGAAATAAACCCAAACAAGCTTATGGGAACTCAAAAGGACAAGAAGGACAAGAACAAGAATAAGGAGCACAACAAGAACGCCAAGCTGCAGCTGAAGGGCCGAATCTTCATGACCAATGTCACTGATGTTGTCTCGCAGGCGAAACAAGGTTTGTCTTGTCCTCCCTTCCAGGAAGCCCGGCTAACTTCAATAGGCTCGTATGCGATCCAGATATTCTGGAAGGGCGATCCTGGGGTGGAGAATTTTATCATTCGATTCTCGAATGAAGATATAATGAAGAAGTGGTACGCAGGTGTTTACGACCAAAGGACCGCACACGCCAACTCGGCGCAAATGGGAATTAGTCCTGATGCGCTACCCACTGACTTTGCTTGGATGAGAGACCAGACAGCAGCCATGCCCAATCCATACGCGCAGCAGGAAGATGAAGAAGATGAGGACGAAAACCCCCAGCAAGCCTTTGGGTATGCCAACCCCCCGATGCCTCGAAATGCATCCAGCACAAGTTTACGGTCCAGATCAACCACGGGGGATAGTGGTCAATCACTAGCCGGGATTGCTCGAGCTCCGCCTCCACGATTTCCCATGGGCTTTCAAAACCCTCCTCTTAGCCTACAAACTTCAAACACTTCAATGCCCTCACCAACCCAACGTGGTGGTGATTCCTACTTCTCGCCGGTTGGCGAATCGCCTGCTTCCTCGAGGACAAGTACCGCCTCATCAATGTTCCCGTTTCCCCGCCAAGGTACACCACAAGGCACGTGGGAGGATCAAAATCGTTACACAGCGCCGGCGATGCCACGCGCCCCTTCGAGAGGAAGCCAGACCCCTTTGGATGCTTACCAGATGAATGGGCGCACACCTCAACGACCTTCGCTTCCGGCCATGGCCTCACAATCGGCCCAGGCGAGCGCAGCAGCGCAACGAAGTCGGTCTTATAGTACTCCTGACATCAATGGTCAGGGGGGAGCCCGGCAACGACCCAACGGCGCCTCGAGTAGTCAAGTGCCGGCAGTACCTGGGATTCCGGCGCATTTGCATCCAGCGTACGACTCTGGGATTCCCAGATCCCAGAATTCTTCTCCAAATGGGATGCCGATAAGATCAACCACTCAGTCACCAGGGGCGCAGAGAGAGCGGATGCCAATAGGTCAGTACCCGAACGGCGCACCTCAATACGCCAGGAACAATTCGATAGCGATGCCCACCAGTGCTGCAGAGAGTCGGGCCATGTCACCGCCACTCGGAAGCGCCATGTCTGGTGACAGTGACAACTTGCCCACCCAGCTGAAAGTTAAGGTGAATTGCGATGGCAATTATGTGACGCTTGTAGTAGCATTTAACATCACATATCAATCTCTCATCGACCGCATCGACGCTAAAGTCGGCCGTTTCTCCAACAATGCTATAGCGAGAGGCACAATGAAACTACGCTACCGCGACGAAGACGGCGACTTTGTCACCATCGAATCAGACGACGATGTTCAAATCGCCTTCCAGGAATGGAGGGAGGCGCAGAAAGCCCAATACCACGCCGGCCAGCTCGGCGAGATCGAGCTCTTCTGCCTTGGTGTGGATAATTAGAAGGACCTTTTTGGGGAAAAATTACTAAACTCAACTTACTAACTTATTGCATTGATAGACACATTGACGGACTTTGCTGGACTGATTTTTTGCATCGACTTTATTTATTATTGAGTTTTTGAGACCTTGAAAGCGAAACTGGAAGAGGACATTATGACTTGCTACGTTTGAGACGAAATTTTGGGAGTGATGGATGGATGACTTTTATCATGATATGCAGTGCAGGGGTTGGTTTGGCTTCTTGACGATTGGTGTTTATTAGCGCCTTGTATTTGGGTGGAAGGCGTGGCTTCTGGGGTGCGATGACTTTGACTAAGCATTTGGGGGGACGCAATGGCTTCGTGGGGACATGGTGGTGATACACAGGTGTGGTGTTAGGCCTGGTGGTAGACAATTGAATCAAGATCCGAGATATTCGTGTTGTTTGTCTAGATGTTGTGGTGATTCAAATCTCAGCCATCTCGCAAAGGGGTTCTGGGACCGCAGAACGACAATTCGTAGCAAGCCTGTCATTCAACACACTTTGTATTGTACAGTATATACAATGCCCCTCCTTTACGCCAAATCCATAACCCTCAAAAATACAGCATCTTCCTCTCCACCTGTCAAACATACATCCTCCTCTCCTCCCCTTCCTCGTTTCCTAGATATACATCCATCTCTCCATGCTCGTCTTCTCTTGTCCTTCCCACGTTGGTCCTCCATTATTCCATCAATCAATCAATCTTTCACTTCCTCTTCCTAGGTCCAACAATCTTGGGATACATCCGCGACAAATGGTGATTAATCGTGTTCTTCTTCAGGCCCTTTGGTCTCTGTCACTCGCATATTAGCACACATCTAATCATATCCTTCCCATCTCCGCGAACCCGGGGCCCATTAAAACACAAAAGCGTGTGCCGTGGCATGTAGATTTTGCCGTTCCAGGATCCAAACTTGTGGTAAAATCCAATGAAAATCTCGTTATAAATCCACAACCACATTTGTATTGTTTTCTGTTGAAATGGAAGGAGGGAATCCAGGGGCGAGCAACCAACGTACCGGTGTATCCATACAAGTCCTCAATTGCGTCTCGAAAGCCTGACACCCTGCTACATTGTACCCGGATGATGCCCAGCAAGCTATTTTCTTATCAGCCCTCAGATCTTGAGATGCGGAAGAGGTAGAGAAAGGGTGAAGATGGGGGAGGAAATGACAACATACTGAGCACGGAAGACATCAAGGCCAGACACGGATTCGCCTCGCTCTGGTTCGGTCTGCGGACGCGCAGTTTGGGGAGGGGAGGCAGGCGCATTGGCACCGAGGTTGTTGGCTTGGGTGGCATTTTGTTTGTTGGTTGTGGTGTGCTGTGCTGGACAATTGATTGAGAAAACTGTGGTGCAATTGCGGTTTGATATCGAGTTGCTGGTGAGAGCTTCGCTTTAAAAGTTTTGTAGCTAGTCCGGTTTAGGACTAGCCGAGTGTTAAATAGGAGCCCGTGCGGTTTGCTTGAATGTAAACAAAGCCGTACCGTACCTATGCCACCACAACTTTAGTTCTCGACATCCTTACATACGACGCGCAAACCTCGAGAGGCGCCATTTACGGCAGTTAATTAAAGTTACTTTCTGATTGAACCGAGTCTTATTGTTTAAGCATCGCGTGTTGACACAATGGAGAGCGCACCACTGGGGGACTTTTCTTCGAATTCTGAGGGAGAAAATTGGTATTTAACCTCTTCCGTTTCCCTCCTCTCTTACTTTCCATATTTTATACTGATAATTTGAAAAGGTCAGTCTACAAAGACGCTCTTCTCCCACCACCCCCAAACCACCAGAAGCCATGGCACCGCGCCCCGGTGCCCGCCTCAGCGCCCCGTCTCGCCGGTCAAAAGGTCTGGAAGAAACCCAATAACCCAAACCTGCGCTCCAAGAATAAGGAGATTGATGCTGGAGAGAGCCAGAAGGAGTTAGAGAGGGGCGGGGCTGGCATGAGGAAGAAGCAGAGGGTGCTGGGCGAGAAGACCAATATTGGAGATGCGGGGTGGATGGCTGTCAATGAAGTAGAAAAGGGCTTGAGAGGTTCACCGGCAAAGGGTGTGATGTCGCCTGTTAAGGGGGAAAGAACCGCGAGGAAGAGAACGAATATGGATCGTGTTATTACGCCGCGGAAGCCGGTGAGGAGAGTTACACGACAGACTATGAGTCCCGTCAAGATTCAGAGTCCTCTGAAAACCAATCTGAAGCAAAGCCCTGCGAAGAAAGTTCCGCTCAATGACATGGATGCTGAGGATGCGGAGGATAAACCGAGGCGGAGGAAGTCTTTGAGGAGGAGTTCGAGGAGGGTTTCGCTTGCTTTGGAAAAACAGAATCTGAGCGAGCAAGCTTCAACCCCTCAACCTGACAATGCTGTTCGGGTCTTCAGCGGCGGAGTCAATTTTTCCCAGCCGGTATTCGGTCAAGAATATGCTACTGCTACCTACCAAACTTCTCCCAAGCCTCAGCCGGTTGCTCGTGAAGTTACGCCTACAGTCGAGTCTGCCGTGGAAGTTGTACCAGCACATGAGCCCGAGGATATGGAACCAAGCGCAGTCGTGGAAGAGGCAACTGAGGCAATGGAGGATGGCGAGCAAGAAAGCACTTTTCAGGTTGCTCGGGACGAGTTGATCGAGGATGATATTTTGTCTACTGGTATGTCTCCGATGCAGGATGTGCAGTCGGTGAACTCCGGTGGAGAACTTGAACAACACTCGCCATCCAATTATCCTCAGGAGGAAGCCATCGAAGATGCTGATAACTCATCTTCGAATATCCTCGATGATGAGCATTCAGAAAGACCAGAGCCAAGCCCTAGCCCTACCAATACTTCAACAGACCTGAGCGAGGCCGAAATAACATCTTTTACTCTTCTCGCTGAAGAGGAATCGAAAAGCCTTGAGGAAAGTCCTGAAAATACTGCAACAGATTTTAGCGACGCCGAAATCTCATCTCATCTACCAGATGGTAAACAGTTGGTGCAATCTATTGAAGAACATGAAAACACTTTCGCAACTTCAGACACCGAGGGTATACAGCAAGAGACCAAGCTTTTCCATCAAATTCCCGGCCTCGAACAGTTGCAGGGACAAGGACAGGAGCAGTTGTCTGGTGTGCGCGATTCTGTTCTTTCAGAGGGTGAATCAGCGTTGTCAGAGCCGACCGCTATGCGGAAATCAGGTGGACAAGAACCTTCGGTCCTCAAATCGAATGAGCGCGCAAGTTCTAACGAACCTTTACCTTCAAAAATCCCAGTCACTCCAAAATCAACAAAACGAAACCTTCAACGGCGCGGTGCTCGACGAAGCACCAGAACAACGCGAACCAGCTCAGTGTACTCTGAAGACCCAGCTATCCAAGAAGCACCCGTGGTCAACAATCTCGCAATACCATCCTCAAGACGCTCGGCATCTCCCAGGAAATCCTCCAAGAAGCAAATTCCTTCGCGTGCCAGCTTACCACTACCTAAAGAGAGTTTTACCTTTGAAGGACCGGTACTTCCGACTCTCCTCTTGAGCTCAGATCACTCGGCTTCACCAAAGAAGATTTCTCCCAAGAAACAAACCCAGACTTCCCCACCCAAAATGGAAACCCATCGTTCATTTGAGGTCGTGCCAACCCCACCCCAGGATGAGATGCTTCAGCAAGTCGAAGACAGTAGATGCATTCCTGAAGAAGGTCACGAAGTTCGCCCCCACGGAGACGAAATCATATCACTGAGCGAACTTCAACGGGTGACTGCATCAGAAATCAAATTTCAAATCGATTCCGACAATGCATTGCCAGTGGCACATGGCTTATTGGCGGAGGAGTCGAAAAAGGCAGCCTCACAAAAGCCCATGCAGACTCTCGAGAAGCTCGGATCAGAATCTGCTATTCGCAGTGATAACAATACGCCCGGATTAGAACCCATCGCCGATTCAGTACGCAACATCGCCGAGCTATCCAATCTTTCTTTGCATGTTCCAGAAGACAACATTATCACCCCACCTAGTCTCGAATCGGACGGTACGACGGTTGATGCCTTGGAAGTTATCGAACCAATCGATGTCGTTTTCTCAAATCAAGAGGCGCAACGCGCGCAAAGTCCGAATGAACCTGTTGAAGAGCTTCCCGAAACTAGTACCCCGGATCCGACAACCACGGAACTAGTTGAAGCGATTTCAGAGAATGCCCCACCGGTTACATACAACCACGATGATACGGACTTGCTCCGAAGCTTCCTCACGCGAGTCAAAGCAAATAAAGCAGCCAAGGCCGAAACAGCAACTCCCAAGAGGAAACGTTCACTGCCCCACTCCCCTCTTAGAATACCCCTCGACAATGCAGACGCAGACGATACAAACCCATCTCCATATTCCTCCAAAGAGAAAGACGAGTTTGACGTGAGTGTTCCAACAGAATCACCAGCCAAACGCCAGAAACCAAATGGACATACAACAGAAGATATCACCGAGCCAAGATCCATCAGACGTAGTGGCAGAACTAGACTGCCCGTCAAGACACCCCTTGCAGCTCCAAGCTTCATTCCAGTCCGAAGGCTAGGCCAAGAAGGCGGCGACAACACCATTGCTGTTCAACAAAGATCCAAGGAGAAAGAACTTGCAGCACTGACTCGCCTCAACACGCGCAAGAACAAAGGCGGTGCCCTTGTCCCTGCTGATGTCCTAGCCAAGAAGGTGGAACAGAAAGATGACCCTGCTTCCAGACAACGTGCTTTGAAAGAGGTCTTTGATGAAAATGAAAAGAAGCAGAGTAGGGGGAAGAATGGGAAGAACGTCGTCTGGGCGGAGGAGTTAGCGCAATACCAAATGGCAGATGGGAAGAAGGTGATTGCTGCTGTGGATAAGCTGCCAACGGTAGCAGAACCAGAAAAGGGAAAAGAGACAGCGACGAGTGAGGAGAAGAAGAAGAGCTTGGTGCAGCCGAAGATGAAAAGCAAAACCGCGCTTGGAATGGCTGCGAATGGCACCCCAGCTCCTAAGAGGAAGAGGGGTGGACGTTCATAATGTGATAAAGAACTGTGTTTACTTGTTTACTTGTGGGAGTTTGGAGGGTTGGGTATTGGAGTTTTGTATATAGGAGTGCTTTGTCCTTATTGATATCCAAGTTGAATTGAATCAGTTACACGCAACTACCTCATACCGCATGGTTTGGAAGCACTGCACTGCACTTGTAATTATGAAATAAATAAGACACAGTGTTACATAACATATCCAACTCCACTACCGCGACTGCTGTACTTATTAAAACATCAATTATATGCCTTGTGTAAAACAGATAATAAAACATACTTAATAGCTAGGATAGAGATAACGCTAAGCTAATGCAAGTCAGGGGGTGGGTGTCTAGAAATATTAGGCGAGAAAGCTCTAATCACAAATTATCAATCACAATTTCTTCCTGTCTCCTCCGAATCTCAATACTACTAAAAGGATCCGCCACAAGACTGAACCCATGCTTCAGAACCTGCGGAGGCTTCGCACCCTCCAACAGCCTCCACTCATACTTGAGCAGCACATGACACATGATAATCTTAATCTCGTTGGAAGCGAAGAACCGACCGGGACAGGCGTGCAGACCGTGTCCAAAGCTGAGATAATCTGGACTGGTTGAGACAAACTGCGACAGATTCTCCTTGCCTCGTTCCTGACGAAGCCGGTAGAATCTATATCCGTCAAAGGTGTTCGGGTCTGCGTAGTATTCGGCGTCCCAGTGGCGGACTAGGGGAACGATGGAGAGCGTGTTGCGGCTGAGCTTGGTCCCGTCGGAGAGAGTGATGGGCACCTCGGCAATTCTTTGAATGCTGGCTGTGTGATCATGGCAAATTAGTATTTCCGTGTCTTTCCTTGAGATGATCTATACCATTGACTGATTCAGGCTTACTTTGGTTGATGGGCCTGATCCGCAAAGACTCCTTCAGGACGCTATCTAACAGTCTCATGTTGTACAGAGAATTCTTCTTCCAGCCGCCCTCCTTTAGCACTGTGATAATCTCGTCACGAAGCGGCTGGATATACTCAGGATGCTGTATGAGATCAAACAGCAACTGTCCCACCATATCCGCCGTTGTGTGGATAGCCACAAACGAAAGCGCGAGCTGCACCAGCGCAGGATCATACGTACGGCCTTTGGCAATCTGCGGCAACCATTCCAGAATGTCAGCATACTCGGGCGCCTCTCCCTTGGCTTTCAAGGCCTCTCGTTCCTTGACGAGCCCCCCGATGAGCGTACGGGCGTCCTTGACGGCCTGTTGCAGCTCACGGGTATCAGGCAGGAATCTTTGGACGATGGGTCGAAGCGGAGCAGGCCATGCGTTGAGCTTGCCAACGGTCATGGTGAGAGCGTGCGTGTACGAGGTGGTGATGCGAAGTAGCTCTGGGTCACGGCATAACTTTTCACCTAGGAATACGCGAGAGGATACTCGGGCAACGTCTGTGAGGAGGACAGAGTGTACGTGCATTCGGTGCCATTCTATTCAAATTAGGTGGTGTAAGCTGCCAAGCTCCAAATCCTGTCAGAGGGGGTTGTTCACCTTTACTGTCTGTCCATGAGTCCTTGAGCATGAGGGAAGTTTCCTCCGAGAGCGCTTGTGTGAGGGTTCCTTTTTTTTTACTTAGTCATCTTGCTTTCATATTGGGAGGGCTTGACTGTACCAAGTGCGGGAGTCACCTTGAGCTTGATCACATCCTGGATGATGTCGCCCCCGTAGCCGAATGTATGGAACGGATCAAAGCCTGGCAAGTCCGAATTGACAAACTATGTTGATCAGTTAAGAAATTCACAGTATACATATGCTTAAGAGTGCAAGCAGAACCGACTACATGGACAAGCTCCCAGCCACAATACATAGTAGAAGTGGAAAGTCATGCATGACTGACGAATGGACGGGCTGACTGACCTTGGCAATCGCTCTCCCATGATTCAACTCCCGAATATTTCGAAGCTCTTCTGTATACTTGGGATGCACGACGGTCATCATCCCATGATCAGTCATAATCCTAAAGGGCCTGCCATGGTATTTCTCCAGTCCCCTTTCCAGAAGCTGGCGGCCATTGCGCACGAAATGCTCCTTGACTTTGCCCTGGGTGAGCTCAAAGGTGCCTCGGGGATTGATCAAGGGATACTGGCTGAGCTGGCGGGTACCGAGCCAGAAAACGAGGACGGCGATGATGATGCCGCAAACGAGCGTCGTTGCATCTCTTCTATCGGAGAGGCTGTTAACCCATCGAGCGATCTCGGTGTGTTCCATGCTCACTACTTTATTTGATAGGTTCCCTTTTCTTTCTTTCTTTCTTTCTTTCTTTCTTCCTTTTTTATTTCTTGGTGCGTGTTTCCTCTCCTCTTCACTGCTTATACGTACGCAACCTCAAAACAGCCTGGACTTCAGGGCATTCCATTTTCCACTCTCAGCATACGAATCAAATCAAGAAACGATAAAGGTACCGAGCATATTAGGGCTATACTACTCGTACTACAGCGTAAGCCTACTAAGGATTCAGCTGAGTAGGAATCCTCAGCATCCAGGGTTCCTCGCATTCTCTTTCCAAGTCTGATAGCCCCGTTAAGAAACCCACTACTTGACGCAAATAGATAGATCCTTAAAACCACAAGCTAAACTACTCGTAGCCTTCCAGTCATCAAATCTAGGCTTTTTAGGCAGTACCGCGCGAGGATATATTTATAGATATACCTGAGGTAGGGCTGTTAGACATAAGCAAAAGCGACTATGCCGCAGCCTTACCATCCTATGGATGCACCTCTACGGCAAAGCACTAAAACATCTTCCTTCAGATCACATTCAAGCCACAAGGCTGATTTTTTAGACTCTTTATTGTCCCGTTCGTTCCTGCGGCGCCACATATAAGCACTTACTTATTACATAAGAATCCTTAACGCCAAGATGTATTCCTACAGAAAGTAGTAGCAGCTAAGTATAAAGTACTTTGTAGATAACTGAAACTCGCTTATACGGAGTACGCAGTATACTCTACTAGCTACTAGTAATACTAGTTCATTAGTAATAAATTACCAACTTTAGGCTTGGCACTACCCCACACTGCTAGCGCTAGCGTCTTCACCCTTATCAGAGCTAGAGTAAATATTAATGATCCTTCGTGCTACCGTAAATAGCAGGTGAGTAAGCAAATAATATTACTACGTCTAGGGCCTAGTAGGACTTACTAGTACCCTTGCTATAAGTAATAAGTTAGTTTTACGGGACCTATAAGGGCATCCAGCTATTTAGTTAATTAGGATCCTATATATTATAGAGACTTTACCTAATTTGCCAATTTTATATTTATTAAGAAAAGAGGTAATACTTCGTCTCAGGCGTAACTATTCCGGTGAGAAGACGGGATCCTTGCTTTAGTGCGTTTACCACCCGTCTTAACCACCCTGCTATATATTTCTTGGCGGAATAGTTTGGCCTAGAATAAAGTACTTCGTAGAACTCGAGGTGGTTAAGCGGAGTAACTCGAGTATATTTACGCCTTTAGGATTGCCTTTTGTTCAGGGGCACCAGTCATTTGATAGGACCATGGAACAGAGAGCGAGTTTCTTGTATCATTGAGAATATTGAACGGTTACCTTATTTAGCCCACAATGTATGCCCTAATCTACGACTGTTTCAACCTCTTTATCAGAAATCTTACGGATTGTCGTTTTACTTTTAGGTCACTCTACTCCGTATCCTGGCATGCAAAGCCTGGATTCCTTTACTTAGCACAAAGCATCATCAAGTCATCACTTAGCAAAACACACCGATAACCCCACGGCAAAGAACTAGCAATGGTCGAGTCTGCACCCATCAAGCTCGCTTCCATACCCGAGAGCGATGTCAGTGGGCCTCCTCAAGTGATCTCTGTCGGCCTGTGGAGGATGGGCACGGCTTCTATGGCAGTTGCATACAACATCCTAGGCTTACGACCGCATCACGCACTGGACATGTCTGATCCAGCGCAATGGAAGCTATTCGAGGCTGCAGCCGACGGCACCTGGCCAGACCCCAAAACAGGCAAGAAGAAGCGCCCGCCCTTCACACGCGCGGAATGGGACCAGATCTACGGAAAATACGGCGCCATCACAGAAATGGGATCTGCGTTTGCCGAGCAGCTGATCGCGGCCTATCCAGAGGCCAAGGTGGTGATCTGCCGCCGGGATTTCGACAAGTGGTGGCCGAGTTTCAGAAACGGGATCGTCTGCCATCTCAACAGCGTGAAGCTTCGCATAGTGATCAGTCTGGCCTCGCTTGTGATGGGGCGCCGAGGTGGCCACGCGATGGTGAAGATGGTGCAGGGCTTCTTCCATTCCTACACGATGGAGGAGTTCGAGGCGAATGCTAGGGCCGTGTACGATGAGTATTTCAAGAGGATTGATGAGCTGGTCCCGCCGGAGCGCAAGTTGGTCTACCAGCTGGGCGAGGGCTGGGAGCCGTTGTGTGAATTCTTGGATAAACCGGTGCCAGGTGTTGGGTTTCCGCGCATAAATGAAGCAGAGGCGCTCAGAAAACAACAGCAACAGGCTATGAACAAAGTACTGAATGAAACCTGGAGAGCCGTGAAGCCGTGGGTGGTTAGCTTGATTGGAGTCGGGGTTGCTGCTGGATGCGTGTGGTTTGTTGATCCAAGAATCATCTCATCTTCGCCTGGAAGCATATTGAGCATTTTGAACAAGAGGGGTTGAGTACACAGGGGAATATATAGCGTACTGTATAAAATGATTTGTTGCTAATATATCTACTGTGTATGGAGTACCGTTCTGGAATTCTTGCTCACTTATAAAGCCTGAATGCTAAGTGAGTACCGTGTAGTAGTTCAGTAGGACTTGGGTAGCAGCACACTCGAAACCGAAATCAAACGGATTATTTCGATATCCTCCAGAGGACCAGATGCCAACTTCTCTGACTGTGACTTCAACCTTCAAACCAAGAAGCCCCAAATTGCTTTCTACAATCATGTAAGTTTTGCATATAAGCCAAGTGTAGGGTCATATTGAGAGATTATATATGACGCAAAAGTAGAATTTGCTGGAAATCTAGGACATCCCTTAGCCTAGAGTCCACAATCCTACCCTCCATCTTCAACCCCAACAACCCCAGCCAAAACGGATTGGTAAAACGTGCCATCAGGACCCAAGGTGCCTTCACTCCAATTGTCGTTGAATGTACCTCCAGTCCCAGTCCTCACCTTGAAGACAGTCTTTCCGGTCGACCAGTCAACTGCCGAAAGATACCAGATGTACTCTCCAGAGGGCGAGCGCTCAGTGTCTTGCACGGAGCTATACAACAGCCCGGTATTGGTGGACAGGATAGACACTGCCTTGACCGCCAGGTCCGATGTCCACCTCATCTCGCACTTGCCGTCAGGGGTCACGTCGACGCGGGACATTCCTCCAGCCATCCCACTCATGTCGTTCCACACGCCATTTATCTCGAATTTGACTCCTGGGTTGGAGAGACGCACCGGCGGCGCATTGTAGTTGTTCTGTATCATGACTCCAAATGTGTCCCCATCAAAGTGCGCCAGGGCTGCGTTGTCGTTATTACTCTTGCCGGGTTGGAACAAGGGCACTTGGCATACGAGCTGCTCCTCTTCCGATTCCTGTACCTGTTGGTGATAGACGTTCAGGCTGACTAGCGGGTCAGCGTTGTCAGTGATAACTACGAACTTGTCGTTCAGCAGGACAGGTGTAGCACCAGTTCCGCGGGCTATCTCGCCGGGCTTGCCACCCGCGCCGGCATTGTACGGGACCTTCCACATAATGTTGAGGTCACTGGATCCTTTTGCCTCCATTGCCCACATGTATCCCGTCGCGTTAGTCGTATTGGCGGCCCCAGAAGGACCAGTCGTCATGTAGACATTCATGCCGCTCACGGCAATACCGTTCTCATTCATCTGGTCCTTGACCCGTCTCTTGATTACAGTGCCGTTTGGCGTCACATAGCCGTACGTCGTCGAGTTTTGTGCTGGGTCTCCACCGCCAATGATGCCGCCTGTAGTGAACCAAATGTTCCCTGCCGTATCGTACATGGTGTTAAGCATCAACTCCCACGGCTGCATCACGCCGGCCAGATCAATAGTCCGGATCGTAGTAAAGTACGGGTTGCCATTACAACTACCGCGGTGCACAACGTATATGTGCCCCTCTTTAGTGCTGAGAAGAATGTCGTTGGTCTCTTGCATGTATTCCATGTACGCTAGGCCCAGCGTCTCGTTGCCCGGCGGGTACCATGCTGCATTTATCTGAAATGTAGATGGATCCACGGCAACGATGCCGCGAGGTGGAGGGAGGCCGGCAGATGCGTTTGCGTAGCCGGCAGTTAGACTGCCGTCCGAACCCCACATCATTATATTGATCGTATTTGCCGCACTCGAAATAGTAGAATTGACGCCCAAGGGACCGGGCCAGTCGGTGTCACCCGCATTGCCCCCATCTCCATGCATGAGAGATGCCTTGGGGTACAGGGGGAACTGGGGCTGCAGCAACGTAGCTTCTACAGCCGAGCCGATAAACGAAGAGCTGTTCAGGCTTTGGCTGTTGGGAATGGCAGCTTTTTGTGGGAAAGGGATATACGCCGGAGCATTCTGGTCGCGCATAAGTGTTAGTCTAACAGCATTGGTAAAGAGACAGGCATATGAAAACATCTTGAGAAATTTGGTCCTGACCTGGCATGAATCACTATAATATCTCTTCCCGGTGTACGCGGTCAAGCCCAAAACCCCTGCTAGAAGGACAAGAGGGCCCATGATAGCAGACCAAACCCCTCTATACGTTGCAATGAAGGAGTGAGCCAACAGGCAAGGCAACGCCCAAGATGTAGTTGGAGGTAGTCAAAAGATAGAAGAAAACAAGAATTATAAGCTCATGCTTTTCGTCGATAATAACTGCCATTTATAAACATATTGTCTAAAGCCAGGGATCATTAGCGCCTTCAGCCCCTTGTTCGGAGGTTGCTCGATTTTACACTCGTACGAAGTAAGTAGTGACTTTTCGTCGCCTTGTTAGTACATCAGGTAGTTACGGTGAGATGATACTCGCATTTGTTTTAAGTCTGGCAGCCCCGCTATAAATCCACTACTTAGTAAAGTGAACAATCTGCACCACTTTAGCCTACCCCAGGTATAACCTATTAATCGTCACGACGAAGAAGGCCTCGCTTAGAGAGCGCCGACGATTAACCAGAAGTTCACTTTCAAGTTTCAAGCTTATCTAAGAGCTTAAAATAACATTTCTAAAAATGATATAAGATTTAAGTAAGTACCTAAGTAGTATGAGGCGCAAAATGCTCTCGGGAGGAAATCTACTAAGTAGGATCCTTCCGTAATTACTAGCGCTAGTGTACACTTTCTTACCGACCTGCACGTAAGGCTGATTTGGTGTAATAGTCGGTTCGTCCTTCTTAACTAAGATCGACGAAGACTATTATTTGCTGGGCGTACGGGGTCAACAAAGCCAAAAACGGACGCTAGCCGAAATGGAAGGATCTGATTAGACTAGAAAATGATGCAGGAGTAGAGTGGGGGAATAAATCTAATTACCTCCGTAGCCCAGAAATGATGCAGTAGTAGGAGCGTCTTTACACACGTGTTCTTACTTGTAGTTATCTCTCCCTTAGAACAGGGCGTATTCATGCTTCCTCTCTATAGGGCATAACCGTGCTTCCTCTACCTACAGTACCCCTAAAGTGCGCTGGCACCTTCACCGCGGCTTTCTTCTGCTCCAACGGAGTACTTAGAATAACTTCATACCTTTAGACCCCCTAAAAGTGGGCCACACTTCTTGGCTTGCTTCGCTCACAAGCGAGTCGGGACAAAGAAGGATGACCGAAGTATCGTTATACGCAGTATACTTCCTAAAATAGATTCGTTTTACTAGCTAGCTGTGTCGCTCTGTTCTTTTCTACTTTGTACATCCTATTCTCCTGAAGCAGTCTCCCTTCTGCGAACCCTGATGTTTGTATTTCGCTTAGGCAGAATGAGCCCCCCAATCCAGTAGTTGGAGGGCCGCTCCTTGAGAAGTTCCACGTCGTAGTTCATGATCATGTAGGCGAGAAGCAGCTTTAGCTCCATGGTGAGGAAGAAACGTCCTGGGCTAAGGTATTTGTTAACAAAAGAAGATATAGACCAAACAAAGTGACGACGACTTACCAGGCGTACTTGCCGATACCAAACACAAGGAACTCATCACTCCCAGTAAATGTGGCATCCAAAGATTTCAACTTCAGATAATCTGCTGAATTCTCATCATCACGTGGATGTTGAGCAACATACTCCTCGCGCTGACGTGAGAACCGGAAAGCATCAAACTTGTCTGGCTGGGGATAAATTGCAGGATCATGATGACGAGTCCAAAAGTCCAGGCCAATCATGGCCCCAAATGGGACCTTTAGACCTGACTCTTGATCCACAAGACCATTCTTGGCAGTAACCTTGCGCCATGAGCCGTGAGCCATTAAGCCAGAATAGCGAAGAGATTCTTTGATAGCCGAGTCGGTCCTGTAAAGTTGACTGAGAGCTGATTTGGTCCAGGTGCGGCCATGCGCGTTGTAAACACGCTCCATTTCTTCGCGCAGACCCTCGATAATACCCTCTTCAGGGTTGGTAGAAAAGAGATCAAGGAGCAGATTGGTGAGCACATAGCGTGTGCTAGATGCTGTAGCAAACTGCATTGATAACATGGAAGAGGCAATATAGTAAGGATTCAATGCTGCCGGATTCCCCTCTTTTTGCGCAAACTGAATGTGCCACGAGATATAGTCATCGTCAACGTCGCGCTTGTTCTCCGGATTGCTAGCATTATAGGCCAAGTCGTCCAAGCGCTGTTTGATCAAGGGCAGGGTGTGTTTATGAATGCGGCTAACGTGCCACTTGTTGGGTAGCGATACGAAGAACGAGCCTAAAATGCTAGACAAGCCAGTAGGCAAGAGCACATCTAGAGCCATGCACCGAAAGACGTCAAGAGAAAACTCCCTCACGTTAGATAGGAAGTCTTCGTTCCTGCAGAGAGGAGCACCAAGAAGCATTCGACTGGCGAGGGATACTATCATATCGAAAGACCTGTTATAGGTGTTGAAATCCCTCCATTCACCAGGGACTGTTCCCATGTCTTTTTTGCAGATATACTTGACTTCATCCCAGATCTCACTCACAAGGCGTGGCAAGTGTCGTGGGAGGGCGCGGTACATGATTTGGGCGCCATAATGATCTTGGAAGATCTTGGTGTCCGGGAAACTATATGCCGAGACAACAATATCGTTGGCGGCGTCTCGAAGGCTGGTAGCGTTGTCAGGTCTGTCGATAAATAGCTTGGTTTTACTATAAGGTACGATGATATAGGGTCTTCGGCCGTAGAAATCCGGGAGGGCGTAGCTTTTCCCTGCTTCAAGCTGTAATTGCATTTAGTTAGAGCCTTGCACATTTGAATGAGGGAAGTAGGGAATGACTGACCATTTTCGAACCTTGAGAAAGCCACTTTCGAACACTCTTGAGAGCATGGAGCTTAGTCACGCGCCATTCAGCAAATAGCTGTTTGGACTTTCCATCAACCCTATGATTAGTGTTAGCAGGTAATGTTTGCTGTCTTCTAGGACTGACAAGACATACCATGGATATGAGACACCGTCGGGAATTGTGGACTTTGTAGTAAGGGAAGCTGTGACAACAACGAGGAGGGCAAGTCCAAGTCCAGCTTGCACAAACTGCCAAATGCTAAAACCAGCAAAGTACTCGATAGCTTGAAAAGTCTTGGAAACGGTCGGATGAACAGAAGCAGGAGCTCCTTTGAGGGAATATGCCAAGAGAGTAGACGAAGTGTTATCCATGGTATCGGAGCGATTGGCTTATGCGACTGAGAAAATATAAACCACAAAACCGAAAGCGTTTTTACCTCGAGGAACGGACGAAAAGAACGACTCGTTTGTATAGGACTTTATATACTTTCCACAGCCTCTGCACTCACCACTTGGCGTGCTAGCTCCTGCCAGCCGGTCAACCCCGTATCATTGAAAACACCTACAAGTAAGCTCCGCCTTTGGCGTAAGGCGCAAGGAGCTCGTAGTGATCCCTGTATCCTAGGGCCTGTCCGACTTGATCTTTGGTGCGACATGTCTTAATGCGGTAGCTCGGTGAGGCACATACAACAGAATCTTATAATAGACATTAATGAACTAGTGCTTGGTACGGATGCTTCGCGAGGTGGTCACTTGCTAAGGAATCTGATCCTGTCCTTTCCTTCGCATTAGTATCTTTCTTGTTGGACTCGCTTTATTTAAGTCTAATTATACTCCATAATACTAGTCATATATATCCCATCTATTATTCATACTATCCCCCCCTTTAATAAAGGTTAATAATAGGTACTTTACGCTACTATAAAAATAAGAGGACTAAGCTAGTAATCTCACTACGTCCTGGGCTCTACAGAAGCTTACGAGTACCCTTGCCCTAAATAGTAGGCTAGTTTTATAAGACCTATAAGGGCATCTAGCCATTTCTATATAATGCAAAACTCTACGTTTTTCTGCTCACGTAATCCGTACTCCCGACCCGCGCGAATCTTACGGAGGATCACGATTCTACCTCCGTATAGCGCGGACTCGTAATTATAGTATATAGGATTCTATGTTTTGTGGAGCCTTTGCGTGATTTGACTGCCCTATTAAGGGGGGAGTACGGAGTATGCTGTCAAGCGACAAGGCGCTAAAGGTCCGTGCATTGCTTACGGTAAGGCTGATTCTGAGCTCAGCTACCTAGTTATTCTAATAAATCGTATCGTGGATATGCTATTTCCATTATATATATACCTTCGGACGATAAGGATATATGAGGTATAATAGAGAGGTGAAATACACCTGCGTAGGTGCTATATATGCGGGATTCCTATATATAAAGGCTGCTTTGTTTGATCCCACCAAATATAATATAATTAGCTCTAGAATTATACTATAACCTTTATTCTTTCGCTGCAGATAAGCTAGCTATAATTAGATATAATAATTTTTATTACTTAAAATGCCTTTTGAATTCAAATACGCTACTTACAAAATAATTCTATCGCTTTACACCCAAATTTTAGTATAGCGCAGAAATAATTCCTTATCTATGACCTACGATACGGAGTACTTGGCGGCATACAAATAGTAGAAGGGATAGGATTTATCTTTTCTACGCTAAATGGTCTCTACTATCAGATGTTATAAGAAAGCGAGTATCTCTATCCGAATCTCTACCCGAATCATCTCTATCCGAGATCTAAAGAGCGTTATTTGATAACGCTTTTCTATTAAGGAAGCACTATAAAATAAGTATGGAAGTAACTTTTATTATACAAATTACAGGCTAGGACATTTGCTTGGCCTCATTAGGAGCGCAGTATGTAAGAAGGAAGGATCGACTAGTTTTATCTGATAAGCTGCAGCAAGGGAAACGAACCACTAAGAGAACTAGATATACGGAGCATGGATGTAATACTTTAGCCTTGCTCCACAGAATAAGTTTTGTAAGACTCCGGGCCGCAGCCCCCATAGGATAGCGGGGTAGTAATGGTACACAAGCTACTAAGCTCCGTAGGCGCCCCCTGCGCTACAGTAGCTTCCATCCTTTGTTGCAGAAGCTCCGCTCCCTGATCCTAACCCCCCGTCCACGTTTTCATCAGGGTTACTACATGTAAGCCGATCAAAAGTTATGATGAGATGCCGCTGAACCGCAGCCTTTAGACCGCGAGCTTTACGGAGTAGGAAGCAAAAACGGCAACTGTTTCAGGGCTGCGCTGCCCCCCTTTTCAATTTATGCAGGTCCCTCGATAACCGATAAGCTTCAGCGCTCCTTGGTTAAATAAGATATCGATGGAGGTCTGCTGTACTTGCATCTAGGTACTATGACAGATCCTCCCCACTCGACTTTTTTTTCCTACCCAGATCTGTTTCTTTCTCTGTTCTATCTTCAAGTTGATCGATTCTTGATGGTGTCGACGTTCTCGCAGCGTTATATCCCAGCACAATAATAATGTCTCGTTCTTGGCTTGATTCAGTGGTAAAATCTGTAGACGGACGTTTGTCCCCTCGTCTTAAAGGCATGATGGATACCGAGTTGTTGCACAAACTGTCTCTGCCTGCACTAGGCGAGACTGTGCTGCTACTCCTTGCTGCTGTAAGTCACCCCACCCAACTTGGAAACACCATAATTATTCCCATCATCTGACTTTCTGTGTAGACTATCCTCTTCTTTTTCACCCAAGCCATCTATAACGCCTTCATACATCCTCTCCACAGTATCCCTGGTCCCAAACTCAACGCCATCTCGCGTCTCCCTTATATATTTCACCACCTCGACGGTACAGCGCCCTTTTACCTCCGGAAGCTCCATGAACAATACGGCGATGTTGTCCGCTACTCCATTTCCGAAGTATCCTTCATCTCTGGGGATACATCCTGGACAGAAATCTATGGTCATCGCACAGGGCGCTTGAGAGGCCACCCCACTCTGGAAAAAGACCCCGCGTGGTATGCACCACCAATTGAGGGCGTACAGAGTTTGCTGTTTGAACCTGATGAGCCTCATCATCGCAGGCGAAGAGCGTGGGTGCACTCATTCAGCGACAAGTGTCTTGCACAGCAGTTCAGTACTGTTCAGTCGGTATCGGACCAGCTGATCGAGCAACTGAAGGAAGATGGGAAGGGTGTCGCGGACCTATCCAGTTACCTCAGTTGGACCATGTAAGACTGAGCACGACTCCTCGACATATTTGCCTAATGCTCATGTTATCTTTAGGTTCGACATCGTCTCGACCCTCATCTATGGTCAACCACTAGGCTGCCTCAGCAACAGAGCCACGCATAAGAACGCAGTCATGATTCAAAACGGTATGAAAGCCTTCCGTTTCCTCTATGTGCTATGGTGCTGGCCCATCATCAAACACCTTACTGGGTACCTCATCGACAAGAAGCAGATCCAGGAGTGGATTGACCACGACAAGTGGCTAAATGCACAGACTTGGGCACGAGTTGCTCGCGGTCCCTCAGATGGCAAAAAAGATTTCCTTTCCTTCGTTATCAGGCAAGATAAATCTGACAAGGAGAATTCTGTTGCGTCGGGCAAAAAAGACACGTGGGTTACCGATGAGGAGCTTCACGTAGACTCTGGTCTTTTCCTTACTGCAGGAACAGACACCACTGCACATGCACTCTCTACCTCCATCTTCCTCTTATGCCAGCACCCAGAATATATGGAAAAGCTGAAAGAGGAAGTCCGAGGTCGCTTCACGCAGTACGAGGATATCACCCCCACCCAAACAAATGACATGCCCTATGTTTCCGCCGTCATTTTCGAGTCACTGCGTCTCTATGCTCCTACAGCCGTTGGCTTTGGCCGTCGGGTGGGGAAGGGCGGAGAATTGATCAGCAACTGCTTTATCGCAGAGGGAACTGGAGTTCAGGTCTCCCAGTATCCGAATAATCGCTCTGCCCGAAACTTTGCAGAGCCGGATAGCTTTAGACCGGAGCGATGGCTTGGTGATGAGCGTTTTGCATCAGACAAGAAAGATGCTTTCCAACCTTTCAGCACGGGGGCAAGAAATTGTCTAGGAAAGGTACGTTTGACCCCATAGGCCTTGTCTTAGACACTCCTAGGGATGAAACGCAAACTGACGTGTATCATCTCATCGTATAGACCCTAGCACAAAGTGAGATGCGTCTCATCATGTCCAAGTTATTCTGGACTTTTGACTTCGAGCTGGACGAGAGTATTGGAACAGACTGGCTTGAGAAGAGTTTGTGGAAGATGACCTGGGTGAAAGATCCGCTGCGGGTTTACTGCAAGATTGTAGAGAGGTAGTTGAGCTTGGAATATTCCAAAGGTTATTGATGTTGCTGAGTGTACTATAAAACTCTCATCAACGGGGAATATTTAAGTAGGTTCAAACCAGTGAAATTGAGCATGGATGTCGAAACTCACTGTTATAATACCTAAAGCATGCAACATGCATTGTGTTGCCTTCGGTTTACATCAATTTGAGACAGTCTTGCGATGTACAAAGATGCAGAACTTTGCCCGGTAGGTAACTTGTTCGACCCACGTTTCTCTCACAGGTAACGAACGATGTTATAAAAAGGATACCCTTGTGATAACCGACGATGCGCCCAACATTGGCAGCATAAATATTCGGGGACAACGCGTCTCGATACCAACAGCCGCTGGCATGTTCGATCCGCGGATTAAGACATGACGGCACCGGAACTGTCCCAACGAATTAGCACGGTAAACTGTTGATTGTCTGAAGAACATCGCGGGGCCTGGGAGCTATCTCGAAACCGCCATATGGGCTCCTAAAACAGCTCCCTGACTCCTATAGAAGATGGCGAGATTCTGGTACGAAAGTAAGCTTACCCCGCCTGTCAAGTCTTCAAGCCCTTTTCCTGTAAACTCCCGCCTTCGATAGCAGCGAAATTCTATATCTAATTAGCCTTAGTCTATAGCAGAGCGCAAAGAACACACCCCATAAGCTTTGGCATAAGCTTTGGCATAAGCTTTGGCATAAGCTTTTTCTGATAATGGCAACCTTTTGGAGTGGGGAAAGTCAGTTCCAGACAACGCGTTGAATACCTAAGGCGCTTCAGTTTGCAGAAGTTATCCCCAGAGAGCGCATCCTTCATTAAACTATCAAGCCAAGCTCACAGAACAAACGCCGCAACTGACTGAAAGGTTCCCACCTACGAATCGTGTTGAAACATGTGCCCAACCACCACATACTTTGTCTATAGCCAGGGCTTCTGTCCACCTTCGAACCTCAAGCAATACAATCATCTTGAGCTCCACTTCACCTTTCAACAAATCGGGCTCTACACAGTTGGCTTCAATGTTCAGCAAGGACTTGATTCGTTTCGTGGGCTCCTCACCAATACTGCAATACCTCCCCCATTGCATGAAGTACGAAGGTACACACATTAATGTGCTGAGCTGCATGAGCCAAGTAAAAGACTAGCAATAAATGCAACGATGACTTGACATATCTAGCACGATAGCCCATGGCGACACACTGCTCGACCTGAACACGATGGAGATATTTCCGACCGGCCCTCATTCTCGTCCATGGAGGCATGGACTGCGAAGGAGATTCAAAAATGGTAGTATGGTGACAAGAAGAGTAGGTTTTGGGTTGGAGTCTGAAGTAGCTTCGCTATAAAGCATAATCGTGTCCCCCTAACCTTCATAGTGTGGGAGTCCAAGCATTCCCCTCTGGTAGTGTCACTATTCAAAACGAAACAGATGACTAAGCCTACCTGCGTAGTCTAGAGAATAGTGGGCGTAAGCGCCCTACTTCCCACTTAAGTTTGACGCTCCACCTGGCCCAGGCACTTTCTAGAGTAGAGAATCCGGCTTTTTAGCCGTTAGTCTATCTTAGTCATCGTTTCGTTTCAATATAATTTTACTGTAGTGGGGCTTCCTCAGGGGCACGATTACTGATCGTAACAAAGTAACTAATAGGGCAGCCCCCCTTTGTCTTTTCAATCCTCATCCCCCAGCCTTAGCCTTGGGGATAGAGGTTAAAGAAGACAAAGGGAAGACGCCGACACCTAATCATTCAAGCTAAGGCTGAGGGATGAGGATTGAAAAGACAAGGGGAAGACGCCTAATTATTCAAGGTCTTGTCCTTGTCACACTCTGGCCTCGGTGTACTTCGAAGTAGAAAAGAGTACTGTACGGACGATGATAAATTTACTTGTACCCTGTACCGACTTCTGGCACGTTCTGATTCAGTAGACCCGCAACTCGACGATATCTAAAGTCATTATCCTTGTCTACCGGTAGTAGATCAATTATTCTAGAAGAATCGGTGCATTTCAAGAGGCTCGTCCCCAGTATTCAAATATAACCCATACAAAGTACCGTACATCCTAACCCAATCCACCGTATGTTATGCTGCTGCCAAGTACCGGTAGCAAGCTGGTAATCTACAGTACGGTACGCCCGCGCTGAACCGACGCCGCGGTCATGGAAGTGCCACCTCCACCACCAGGTTCTGGTGGTCTTGCGAGCCCAACCATCCCTGTAGCAAGCCCTACTGTATGTAGTTAATACTCCGTACGGAGGCCAGTACAACCTGGAATTCCGCTCCCACTTCGAGCAGAGTACAGTAGCTTTATCTCGGCCGAAGGTTATACGGAGGTAAAGCCATTCGTGACATCCACCTGTCGGAATCCCGCCGTGCAAAAGCCATGCATTTGTTCTGAGACTACTCCGTACTCCCGTAATAACCTTGTTCTGGGCGGCGGGTTTTGGCTGGTACGGAGTACTACGGAGTATGGGCGAGTGCGAATAACTAGGACTGCATTGCCATGTACGGAGGTACGAAACTACTTTATAAACCTCAATAATACAATCCTCTCATATGGTAGTCAGAGCATACTCCGTAGGGCTTAGCGGGGCACGCAGAAACATTTCGCCCCCGGTGGGTTTGTTTCAACTGGAAAGGTGTAAATAAATTTACTTCGCTGCTATTATTACTGAGTCAATAAGGAAGGAGTACGTACATCTGTCCTCTCGCCACCACCTTGGGACCAGATTCGTGTCCTTGAGGCTTGACTCTCGACTGTCACTGGGTAGACGCTGCCACCATTCAATAGACATAGCCTTTTGCCGTTCAGCACAGCACGGGACGGCACGGCACGGCACGGCACGGCACAGCTCTGGGCCTATGTACCTGGATCCTGTAAATAAAGCTACAGTAGCAAGTCGACCACATCTCAAACAGGAAGTACTTCAGTAGAAGTAGAACCTTTGCAAAGGCTGCTGGGTCTAGGATGATGACGAATGCTGGCGGAGCGAGTGATGAGCAAACTAATGCCGGCAGAAGTAAATTACTGCGTAAGTTCTCCAAGGCTTGGAGTCTAAGCCTTGCCGTACCTGCCGAAGACCTAATTGCCAGGCAAAGGCCTGCCTTTTTGCTACGGGGCATGGACACTTTAACTTGACTCGTACTTTGTTTTGTTATACGAAGGTAGGCGCAACTATTCCGCCAAGAAGACTAGCCTGGTCTTCTTGGCGGAATAGTTAGGCCTGGGACGAAGTAAAGTCATTACTGTAAATTACCTCCCTACAAGCTTTTGATGGCACCCTAATGTTGCAGTTGTGACGACGCTTGAGACTTGAGTACGAATTAATGACGTCGACGACATATATATAGAGAAGTTATAATTATGTGTCAAAGATACGAATGTATATAGCATTTTATATTTAGGATATCGGTTTTACTACTATGTGCTTGGTGGCTCTTCAGCCCTAATAAAATCGCCTATATGCCTAGGTAGGCTATCATAAAGGATCCATTAACATATTAATCTTCCGGCTTAGGTACTTTGATAGTGTCTGTACGACTGACGCCTGTCTGCAGCATGCAGATAGCCTGCAGGCAAAGTGCAGTTTGTACTTCGTAGAGTGCAGGCAATCCTATGACAGGATAATTTACTCGAGTACAAGTCCACGGACCCCCCCCCCCTATCTATCGTTTCGGCCTTTGTAGTTGCCCGTCCGTTGCCCTCCGGCGATAACAAGAATCAGGTCCAACAATCTCACGTTCTCTCGCCTTGCTTTATCGAGCATCGTATTTCCTAGCAGACGTTGATTGATTGATTGGTTTTATTAATGTAACGTCCGTTCTAGGCCTGGTATGACCTATGCAGACCTCTATATACTCCAGCACGAATATAGAGTGTAGATCAAACCAGATCAGATATCAAGCATTATCCCCATACCGGGTGTTACCATCAAACTTGCCAAAGTTTAAAAGCAAGGGTCATTGCAAGGGTAAAACAAAATATCTAATCGTGTCCCCGGACATATAGTAGTGTTAATATTCAAAACGAAAGACATAGCAAAATAAAACAGATGACTAAGCATACCCGCATAGTCTAATCCGTGGAAAACAGTGGGCGTAATTACTCTGTATTAAAGCATCGCCTCTAAGTTGTAAGCCTCCGCCTCCCACTTCCCACTCCAGTTTAACGCTTTACCTGGCCTGGCGAGCCTAGGCACTTTCTACCTAGGGCAGAGAATCTAGCCATTCAGGTGCTACAGTCCAGCTTAGTTAGCTGTTTCATTTTGCTATGTGTTTCGTTTTGAATGGTGACACTACCGGAGCTAGTACGGGGGGGATGGTTAGACTCCCGAAGGTCAGGGGGACACGATGATTAGCAGCATCATCTGATTTATACTTTATCTACACAGATTAAGTAACTGAAACGCCCTCTTTACACTAGAAGAATAACCTTTCTGGTAGTAAGAATTAATAGACTTATACCAGGTACGTATGCAGACTATATGCAAGGCTGCAAGCTGGGTGGTTTTACCCTGCAATGCAATGCGTCCACCTCCTCATGCCTCCGCGGGATGCAATCACAATGCTCCGGCCTCCGACCTGCTCGAAACGGGACGTCTCTAAACTCTAATGGAATCTATAAAAGTTTGGGTGTTAAAAGCCGCAGATCCCTTCTCTGAAGTCCGATGCGTAGAGTCGTAGACGTTCGCTGATGACGTGCCAAGTGAGTGCCAAGTGAGTGCCAAGTGCACCCTCTTGAGACCCTGTAGCCGGCAGATTTCTGGCGCCCGTACGTACGGAGATACATACCTGAAGTAGGTACTCTCGAGGTACTGTAGGTACAGTAAATTTACTGGTAAATTACTTCTAATACCTAGCGTTCCTCCGTACTGGCTAGGTACCGAATGGTACTGTACAGTAAGTACACCCATCCCGGGCTAGGGGTCGCATGATTACTGATCCTATCAAGGAAGTCCACCAGAAGTCCACCAGAAGGGACGACCCTTGCTTGTTTAGGCCCATTCGCACCCAACTCCCACGTTCCCACGTGCGAAGTTGTCTTGCAGTAGCCAGTAAAGCCAAACGGTTATGGAATTCCGCGCAGCTGCAGTCGGGGTACTATTCGCTTGGGATCCCTGCCCTACTGTATCCTGCTTCCCTGCCCTGCTGGGCCAAAAGTAACTAAATTTACGAGGATGCTTCTTCCTTCACCATACGATACAGAGCAAAGAAGTTAAGATGCATTTAAACCTAACCCCTAGAAGGAAACCTTCCTCCAGATATCCCGGATAGCCCGAAATCACCCGGGTGGGACTAGATCGAGGGGTGCATCATTCGTACATATGTAGTGTTCGCATCCTTTCGTTCTGGACCGCTACGTACACACATTTTTTTGCATATATTCAAACACATCCCCCATTGACATTTTCTTCCTCAGATCGTTACAACTTCTCCTACTCTTGCTATTCCTTTGAAGCAAAAGATCGATTTCGCTGTTTACTAGAGCGGCCACTCGTATCTCTTCACGACAAAGGGGATCCCAGCAACCCATCCCACGAAAGACCCCTCGTCATACTACTCCTCTCGTCATTACGATTATACCGTTGCCCCGCCACAGCAAAACGTTCTCCAGCACCGAACAACTACATCCCACCTAATTTACAGCCCAAGTTGTTACTCGCCTACTAGCACAGCACTAGAAACACCATGTGTAACTATACCCAAGTCGAGTACCGGTGTGGCCACGTCCGTTATACCGTCAGGGCTTGGTGTACCAATTATGAGACGACACATAAGCGTTGTCCACCCTCCGTGGTAGCTATCGAATTCAGGTGAGTTGTTCACGGTATACGTTGCTCTGCTGGTCGAAACACCCTCTGACGAATACAGGTTGGATGAACAATGTGGTTTGTGATCCATTTAATTTCATGGGAACAGGATATTAATATAATACAACAGGCGACTGCCGCGCCCCTGCTATGACCCCAACATGGCTCAAGATATGATAGTCGGTGTTATTGTACAAATGGATTGGTTTTAGTGCGTTCTCCGGTCATTATAGGGCGACAGGCGGTTTTGGGTATTTTCCTTTGGTTAGGAACGGCGTCTTCAGGACTCATGTCTCATGAATAGATAATCAAGGGGAGGCGTTCGGAGAGGGGGATCAACAGTACCCATAATGGAGGGTACGTAGGGGCTGGCTTAGGATGGGATCAACGGCGCGAGCACCGTTGGTTGTACATACATCAGTCACTTGTATTATTCACGCACGTTGGCAAAAGGCTTTCTTCGTCCTATCACCAAGGCCGTGTGGCAGTACAATGTGCTACTGACAAGGGACGTCCTACGAACCAATTCAAGAACCCTTCCATGACACTGCATCATACTACGCGCTTGGGGCGCATATGGCTCTTAAACCAACGAAAGGGACCTCCCGGACTCGAGACCCCGCATGGGATTCAAGGATAGATGCATGCGCGATCTTGCCTGGCCCGAGATTTCAGCTGCTACCCGTGCGAGCCGTATGCCTTGCCCCGAGATTCATTAGAACCCGAGAACCCGGTCGAGAACAGTCACTGCAGCAATGTCAAGCCTCTTGGTGTTGTATACTACTAGCTTGGGACTCAGCACATGTGGACGCAAGTCTCGGGGCTTTTGAAGCAGGCATTCCGAAGCAAAGACGGAGTACTCTCGCCATCACTATCACCCACTTATGCAGCAGGCCTTAACCAGCCCAAATAACCCATGCAAACACGGCCAAGGTAGACGAGAGAAGAAAGCAAAAAAAAGGAACTTGGTCGAACGGAATCTAGAGTCGCAAAATTCTTCTGCGAATTGCCCATCTCGCGTGGAATTCGGGAGTTACATTGAAGGAAGAAGCTGGCCCGAGCCAGGTTACACAACATCTCGCCCGTGTCCAGACGTTCGGGACGTTGTTCGAATTCAGCCTGTAAGAAACTGCTGAAGAAGCCCAACCGGCCAGCCTGGTCTCAAAGCATGAAATGCCGCTGTCAGATTGCCGAAGGCTTATTATGCTGATGCAACCCCGCGTGCGTGCAGGCGTGCGTTGTGACAAGGAAATCTTATTCGTGTCAAGACTTTGAGGGGTGATATGTTACATTGACAAGCTTCTCTTGGGGGACTACCCACCACTGAACGAGGATGAGAATAGTACCAAGCTTTGGCACGGGTAAATGAAAGTAAGCTCGGAAAATGATGTATATTGCGTCTGTGAGATACCGGGTTATGGGTGAGCGCCCGATGGTACTGTACTTCCGTATGCTGGTACATGGCGGGTGTCCCACGTCACCAATCCTTCAGGGGAGGGGCTGGGAATATGACAGCTCGCTTTTATATCTGAACGTAAAATGCAAGGGTAGAATATTTGAAATGAAATCAACACGGGAGAGCATACAGTAGATAGACATAGCAAGCTCTTCATCTTGACCGGGGTTGAGAATAATATCTTCTCCTTTATTGAGAAGTGGCAGGGTCTTGTTACACACGATCTGACAGCTGTGGCATTGTGGGGGTTGACTGTTAGGTCCGTCTAACCTAATCTGAAGTACGAACCTGGTGATCAGGGGACCATCCCACGTCTAGTAAATTATGTCTACGCCGGATGCTTCTCAACCTTGTTCCATCACGTAGAATTGCCTATCTATTTCTCATCCCAAGGCCAAGTCCTCGTTTTATTAGGCTTGGTAACGAGATGCTTTTTCCGAGTGCCTCAATAGACTGGTCAAAGCTTGGTAACGTTTTAGCGGCCCCTCAATTCCCATGTCTCTGCCCCTCGAATGCGACTTCTCTGTATGATGTGCTCGTTATACCAAGGGTCTTCCATATCACCTACATTATGAGCCACCGGATTGGTGCTGCTAGCGAATTCCATAACGTCTTTCCATGGATTAAATGCTTGTACTCCCTACAGTATCACATTCTTCCCCTCCGACCCTGCTCGACTATAATTATTTTTTCTTATATTGACCTTGATAGTAAAGTAATCCTTCGAGAGATTATCCAGCAAGTAAAAGGAAAATTCGGTGCAGACACCTATAAAGGTTATAGTTATACCCACCTTACGAAGTTATGTCCACGTATGCAGGTTTCATAACACTCCGTGCATCTGTTCTTTGATCAAAAATGTAACCCTATCCGCCAGCACATATTCATAGCACTGCATTATCTTTCCACGAGGTATGAGCCTAGACAAAATTCGAAAAAACTGCATCAACTAGGAATTAGGTTCAGAATCGAAATCCAATAATATAAAGCAAGTTATTACGTGAATATGTCATCCCGCGAGCAAGCTGTGCCTTCTGTCTCAGATGACAGGTGAGATATCTTTCGAGACCTCACGCAATGCTCAGCGAGTTGACGCCGCATCAGGCTCCATTGCGGACGGATGGATAGGCAAGTAAGCGGTGAACGACAAACCGAGGTCGTCATGACAATTTTCTATCGGGATTCTGGTCTGAGCTCGCAGTGATTGCGCCGAGATCCCTCACCGACCCGCTGTTCGACAACCAATACTTTCCCTCCAACGCATCGCCACAGTGGCTTTGTAAAATTCTACGAAGTACGGAGGTAGGACTGGAACGCGCCGGTCCGCAGATTTTAATTTTACGAAGATAACCCTTAAGAGTACACTTTAAAAAGCTTACCCTAAAATTGGTCTTTATGATCTAGAGATGTTTGCCCATGCTCATCAAGTTGTAGAAGTGAAACCTTCGAAATTCCCTACAAGTACTCCAGAAACGTTAATTACTTCGTAGATGGTCGAGACGAGCGGGTTTCGACCGTGACCGTTACGGAGTATATTTAATCTGGGTCTTGACCCATGCTGGTGGAATCACACCCAGCAATGAGGGAGAGAAGATCTTGACAGGACTTGGCAGAGAAGCACCGTGGAGTACTACCTATTCCAGTACTTAGTTGCGGATAAGCCCTAGAATCCTTGAGATTATCAGTTTTCACCAATCTAAGTACGTACGGAGGGAGGTACAGGCCAAAAGTTGTGTTAGTAGGGGACTCCTGTCCTTACTCCGTAAGGCTTTGATTACGAGCTGCAGTCACGCTGATCATACGAAGTACGAAGATCCCTGGGCCGATCCCTGGTGACACAACTTTGGCATGTACCTCCGTACTCGGTACAGAGGATTATCAACCGACTTGCATTTTCTACTTTTAAACGGATACTCACGAGGGTTAAACAAGGTATTTATTGGATAAATTAAACCTTGGGTAATATCCTCTATGCTTTATTTGGAGATCAAACTGCTAAGAAACCATTTATATACTAGAATAGGGATGTTTCTAGCTATAGGAATCCATAGAAGCCTCGTAAATGCATATATTATAGAAAGATGCAGTTTGGGTGATACCCTGTATGGATCCTTTTGCACCCATTATATGGTTTACTTCGTACTAGTTGAAATTTCATCCTGGAACTGAATATTGTATCCCATTATATGCATCCCAAATTCTACTTTCTTCCCGGGAGAAATTCCCTCGGAACATCCGATGATGGAACCGAAGGCCAAGTCTGAAGAATGAGTCTATTCGGGAAGTTTAAACTTGGGGTCGGAAGAGGTCATCTGGGCGCGGTTTAAGAAGAGCAACGATGAAAAAGACGGTGAAACATTCTACACATCTCCGAGTCCGGTACCATCTGAAGGGTTCATTGGTGCTCCCAATGCCAAAAGACTCCTTTTTGATCTTGTTGAAGATATTTAGGATTTTCTTCTGGGCTCAGTAAAAATATCAATATCCTCCAAAACGCTCACATGGTAGCAAGTAAGCCCCCACCCCCCACTGCTGTGGCACAAAGACTTTAATGTGATCAACAACTCCCCCCGCGGGGTGTTTGCTTGACGTATTAACTTCGACCGAGTGGTTGGAGTTTATCCCGCTGCTTGCCGCGATCTCAATCATCCCATCAACGGTGGGGGGTGTGACGTCGGGGTATATTCCCAGAGATTCGGAATTGTGGAGATACCACACAGATGAGAACCATGGACCAGGAACCCGCTGTCAGATTTTATGGACGAGATGGGTACTGGGCGGATTGCTCTCTGTTTGATATAGTCCTGCACGTCTGTTGGGCCATTCACACTACCAAATATGTATATATCCGTTCAGGACTTCCACTAATCGCAACCCCTCTATTAGTGCCATCCGATGGTAAAGTCAGATGACTGCTTTCATGCCGATATACAGCACTCCTTGGGCTAAGAAGTGTGGAGCATGAAAAACGAAAGTGATTTGAAGGGCAGCCGGCTGCATATACTGCAAGGTCAGGTGTGTTCAGCGCTTCAAGTGATGGAATCAAGTAAATCAACTCGAGTAGGAGCTACTTATCCTTCAAGGCGAATTGAAATAATGGCATTATCTTTCACTGCTTGAAGCAAAAGATCTCATAATATGAAGTGATGTATATCGTGCGGTCAATTTAGACGAGTCGTTCTTGCCAACATATATTCCGACAAAAGGGGGCTGCCGAGACTCAACATGAACACCAACGAGCTTAATTTTCCGTTTTGAAGACTGCATGCCTCGTAGATATAGTTATTAAAATGTTGAAGTTCAAGTCCGACGGGCACGTATAGGTTAGCTGAATCATATCTCTACAAAATCACTCTCGCGAGTTGGGCGTTTAAATGTTCCTTTCTAAACATGACGGCTATAAGCATCACTTTGCTGTTTCGCGTTGTTTGCAAAATACGTTTTGACCTTCCTATGCCGAATGCACGGAGGCTGTTCAGACCCTCAAGAGAACAAGTAGCTTAATGATATTTTATAAGGCGTCTGGCTTGATAGAACATTCCCCCTTTCTTGACAAACCCAGCTGCACACCCCCTTTTCCCGGTTGCACTTCAGTGTTTTCCGCCAAAGGAAATATTTCACGAGAAAAGTGACCAGTGGCAGGTTTTTCAACTTGGTCATATTCTTAAAAACCTCTACTAAAGCTCGTTCTAGCCTTCTACAAAATACGTGGGGAGTTTAACTGCCTACTGCACTTCCAATCCTCCAGTCCCCGCCCCAGGACTTCAGCAGAAAACCCTCAGTTCGGCTTCTGAATAGACTCGCTCACATTCGTCATCAAATATGCCCAGATTATGTTGTACAAGTTGAATCTTCAGTTTCGAAGTGATGTTACTATAGCTCTAGATCACCCCACGACTTAGAGTGCCAGGCATCCACCGTTTAGTGGCAACACAACGAAATATGAAAACTGAACTTCATGCAGACCAGACACACCCAACTCCAGTGAGAGCACATATCTACATAGCACGTCATTAGAGGTCAGAGCTCTCACCCCCTTTAGAACCTTCCAGCCCGTACAAGGAGAGCCAGGCCATATACTCCAAGCAACTCAACATCCCCTTAAGCGACGACGTCGCTGCGACGTTGGCGGACACAATACGCGGGCGGACTGCCATCAGAGTCCAATCAAGAGTAAGACCGGTGTTGTTGAGGCCAAAGCCCAATCAGAAGGAAAGCGCCAAAACACCTGTATAGTTCCCACCCCCGGGATCACATTTTCCCACGGAACCACCACTCACCACCTGTCAAATACAGCCAGGGGGTATAGTTGATAACTCGATGCCGTCGCCACTCAAAAATCTCTCAAATCGGAGCCCAATACACACCATACCCGTACCTGAACGCAGGCCCTAGGCATTCGCTCAACTTGGCACCTCTGGATTGGACGGCATGACCATGACGCCGCTACTTTCACACTAGAACATCCAATTACATGTCTTCGGGATTTTGAATGTGTGAGCAACTGCTGAACCAATGCCTCCATGCTTTGATATTGATGTGTCGCGTCGACGATATACTCCATACGTCCAATCATGCGATGTACGACAGAGGCAAGAACATAGGCATGAAGGAAATACACCAAAAGCAACCAAAGAAACGTAATCAACACACCCCTCCAAAGGTTTCCTTGAAACCCTAACTTGTTTTCCCAAGCGAGGGGTAGACCGGGTTACTGTTTCCGAGTGATGCTGTATGACCAGCGAGCGCACTTTACAACAGACATCGCTGGATAGGATCCCAAGATTCTATCATTCATGAGAGGACTCTACTTGGCTGATGCTTGCAATCCTCCCTCCCTCCATCTCTTCCTTCCACGGGCAACGGCCAACCCCCCACGACCTCCTCTCTGCTCCCTCAGCGTAGCGCGGCGTAGCGTTAGCAAATGCTTTTTTCTTCACCATACACCCACCACACACCACCGCAAGCGCCTAGACCCCAGCAGGCACGACATCCAAGCCGCAGCCAGCCTGTCAAGAACCCCTCCACGGAGTACTCGAGCAAGAAAAAGGGTTCCCAGCACCTTACTCCGTACCTGCGCAGAAAAGCAGACTGGATACCCATCAACCCCGAACCCTGTTCCGCGTCGTGTCGAGAACGAGACAGGAAGTCCAAGGCCATTCGATCTCTCTACACTGACTGTATCCAGACCAGACTTCAACGAATGTCGGCATGTCATGAGTACGACTATCAAACACTAACACTTACCATCCACCGCCAATGAGAGAAGAGACTACTTTCCCACTTATGACACGTACGACCTATCCATCCGCCTTCCACTCACCATCAAGCTCGATCTCACAAAAAAAAAAGGTCCGAACCTTAACCCTATTAGCACCCAATTAGAGAAAACAATAACCCGGATTTGCTACGAAGAAAAGCACACCCGCCAAACAACATGTACAGGTGACCCCCATCTCATGTACATGTACCCTTGATCTAAATTCTTACTGTATGATACCACCCACGGCCACATCTATACCGAACCTACCCACCTCGCACTCGCAAAGCCGAAGATCAGCAAAGACTTCACATCAAACCTCCATCACCCCCAAACTTGAAGCCCAGGGGCCCATCCATCCGCGTCCAACCGAAAAAAGCAACCATCAACATATTAAGCGAGAACACCCCACAAATGCAAATGCAAATGCTATGCTCCAGGCACAATATTCAGAGTGCAGTATGATAAATGTATTAATTAGAACAATGAATACATGATTCTATACACATGCACAGAAAGTTCATCCGTCATCATGTCCCTATTGCCCGATAGAAAGCACTGAAAAAGACCTGCTTGCTCCCTTCGCCGGAAATGCTGCACTACTCTATAAAAAAAATCAAGGTCGCGAAATACCCTGTCTTGCCTGTACAAAGTTCTAATTAGTATGTGCAACTTTGGCTTGAAGGGACGAGGCAATGGGCATGGAAAAGACGTACCTTCATCTGCTCAATCTTCAACTTCAACGCACTTGTAACCTCCGCAGCACGCTTCCAGCTTTCAACGCCCTGCCCATTATTCCCATTTCCATTCCTACCCGCCTCTCCGCGCCCACCACTATCTCCACCATAGTTAATACCCGTATCTCTGGCGATCCGACTCTGGTAGGACGGCGGTGGGGCAGGACTACTCCTCCCTGCACTCCCGCTCGCCGCGCTGGTCCTGCCATTCCGTAACTCAGGACTGAGTTTACCGCGACCATAAGTACCAGATAAGCCATCGCCAGTATTTTCCTTCTCTTCAGAGAGGGTAGAGGTGTAGGACATGCGAGCTCGATTGTTGAAGCCGGCGCGAGAGTTGGTGTCTTGCGCCGCGCCGTACATGCCTGTGTCACGGTAGATACCCGCTTCGTCATTGAAGACATCGCGACCGGGGCTGGGGAGACCGACGGGAGGACTGTTGACCCGTTCTGCAGTTGTCAGGGCGCGCTTCAGTCTCTCCATTTCTCTACGCAGCTGTCCGCACATTGCTTCCGCAGCTTCACAATCTGATCGAGCGCGCACAAGTTGGGTTTCTTTGGCTTTGATGGAGAGGACGTCTCGGGTGTGGTCTTCGATTAGTTGGGCGTTTTGGTTCTTTAGTTCTTGCACCTCAGAGTTGAGGCGTGAACGTTCTTGGCGGAAGTCGTCGGCCTGCCGTAGTAAACGGTCTTTGTCTAATCGGATCTCTTCTAACTCGGCTCGTTCGACAGGACTCATGCCTGGGTTTGGAGGTGGTGACATTGAGACAGGTGGAGGAGCATTCAAAACAGGTGCCTTTGCAAGAGGACGACCAGCGAGACCACGGCCCAAGCCGAGACGTGGTGGAGGAGGTGCCTCTTCTTCGGGCGGAGGTGGTTGTGCAGCAGGACGTCGAGGTGAGGCCGTGGACGGTGCCCCTCCGGGTCCAGGAAGTGTGCGTTTTATAGGTGCTTTCAGACCACCAACTTTCGGCGCGCCAAGTTTACTCCTTGCTGTGGGTTGAGGAGCTAAAGGAGCTTCTTGAGCATATACACTCGGAGCTGCAGCGGCCTTTTTCGGTGCAGGCTTCTTCCCGACGACCTTTCGAGGCGCGGCTGCAGGAGCAGCACGAGGAGCAGCAGCAGCTGGTGGGGGCTTTGGTTTGTCCTTTGCTTTGACTTCCGCGGTTTCAAAGAATTCCTTGATTTTCGTCTTCCTAATCTCATCAAGTCCTTCAAGATGCGGTCCCATGGCTCGCTCGCCCATAATCTTCATGACTGTACCAATTATCTCTGCTCCTCCAGATCGCAATACTTCTCCCGATTCGGCCAGCAACTTCTTCGCGGCCTCTGATATTGACGCGACCTCTTGCTTCGTCGGGGCCTCGCGCGTTGTCTTCAAACATCTAATCAAGTATTTCATCGTCCCTTCCTTGACCTGAGGGTTTTTGTGCTTCAAGAACTCAAGGATTTCTTCCAAATTGTCGGATAAGTTGGTTGCAAGGAAGACTTGATCCAGTGCAGCGCCGAGAGCATCGGAAACAGACGCCTTCTTCTCCTTTAGCCGCTCCATAATTGGGCCAGTAACCATGGCACGGTATTTGGCGAATGGTTTCCTCATTCCTTTGGCTAGAACTTCGATACACTGTGCGGCTTGTGTAACAACGGCGACATTGGCGTCCTTCATGCTTTTCGCCAATCCTCTTACAATGTCACCATAATCACCATCTTTAATTCTAGGCACATTTAGAATCGTGTAAAGCGCTTCAACGGCGTCCTTCCGATCCTTCCATTTGGATGAAGCCAAGTTGTCGTGGAAATCTGCTGGTACCTTGGACAGAACTTCTTGAGGTTCCGCTAAATCAAATGCGTCGATTACAACTGCTTCCTCTTCGATCTCATCTTCCTCTTCGGGCTCTGCACCTGGTGGAGGAGCTCGTGACATTGCGGCTTGTTGGGATCGTAAGAATCGTTCTTGCTTTGGTGCTGGCTCTGCCTTGATTTTCTCGAATTGGGCATCCATATCCGTTTGCTGGGTGGGTTTGAGGTCTCCCCAGAACATGGGCTTCATGGCCTCCCTTAACCATCTGTAGAACTCCACTGCAAGATTTGTAGCCTCTGCTCGTACGTTTTTATCGGCATGACCGAAGGCTTTTGGTAAGATCTTGAGGATAGGTTTTGGATCGACTGTTTTGCAGCCATAGTTGTGGATTACAGCTGTCAATGCTGCTAATGTGGCTGCGATGACCTTGGGCTGCTTGTTGGAAACCCCGGGGAGAAGGTCTTCTACGATAGGTCCGGCGGTATCTAGTTCGATATAAAGTAAAATGGCCTCGAGAGCTGATGCTTTTGTTGCTGCTCTTGTAGAAGAAAGTCCCTTTTCGACCAGAGGTGTCACGGTATGACTTCTCGTTCTGAATAACTGGGTCAGTGATGCCCCATGCCTGATCTTGTGACATACCTTGTGCAGCCTTCTCTACCACCGAATTTAAGAAAAGCACAAAGAGCCGCAATACCGTCTTGCTGGGCCGCAACATTGGAATCTGCTACTGCCCCCTTCCATAGACTTGGATCTTGTAGAAACGGTCTAAATGCCGGATCGTGCTCGTCTGGCGTAATTTCAAACTGTTTGGCAGCATCTTCGTAGCCTGCCTTTCGGACTTTCCATATCTGGTGGAGGGTTCAGTCAGGTCCATGTGCTTGAGACATCTTCTGAAAGGAATGCGGGCCATACCTTGTGTTGAAATCTGTCGGGCAACGGCAAAGAGGAGAAATCTTCTTCTTTCTCAGCCATATTGGCTATCGTATTACCCGAGGGAGTTCGTGAGCGTCGTCGGAAGTCTGACACGTGTTGGGTTAGCTTGCGCAGAGATGTTGATAGACGCCCCTCCATCCCCTCAGCTGTGACTTGAGGCCATTCGCAGCAGGGGCGATAGTGGAAAGAGGAAGAAGAGTGCAGCTGCAGTCTTCCGATGGCTTGAAAATTGAATGAGGGAATGTGCGGCATACCTCGGAAAAAATGCGCAAAGTTTGAGGTTATTCCTGGCCGCCTTGTTCAAAGGGAATGTCTCGTAGTGAGGGAGGGGGAGTGGTATCGTCGTGTTGAAGGATATGCGCGTGGGGCTTCGCAGGGTAGACAGATGGGCAGTATTCACAAAGAAGTTGTCGTCCAAGTTTCAATGAATCTTTATATTCTCGTGTGAAAGGTGTGGTGTATGAGCAGATGCGTGTTTTTGCGGGCGGATGTGTTGTTGATCGGACCAGATTCTCGCTGGTCTCTACGGCAATGCAATCAACGATTTCCCCTGCATGGACATGGACCCGCGTGCTGTGTGTGCCACCACTGCTGCGCTCTGCTCTGCTGTCCCCTCACAAAAGTTGAATGCCACCAAGCCAATCGCAACTCCCCACCATGAAATATTGCAGTCTCACTACAACACATAAAAAGAGATTCTGTACAATTATCTCCGGATTCCCACACTTGCAACTTGCTTATTTTCCGGAACGCGCCAAAGTTCTCCGCCCAAGATAACGCTGATACTGTACTGTACTGTACTGTACGCACTAACCCTGGGATATCAAGCATTCACCGTCTGCAATAAACATAGGAGCCAAACAAACACTCCATATTCAACCCCCAGCGGTCAGGCGCATTGCCTCTAGCAACAGCGCAATCATTTCCCCCTCAAGCTTCATGTATCGACTCCCACAAACACCATGAGCCAGATCTTGACGTCGCGGCAGGCCGAGGAGCTGTAGGTTGAATCTGCAAGAATTCGCCTGCCATTCCGCTGATACAGACCAGACACAAGTCCATGATAGCATACCTCACCTCGATAAACCTACCTAACAGTGCCGCGGCGTTACGAGAAGAACTAAGTATTGGCGACACCTTCGATGCCGCGACCAGCAAGAAATATGAGGGATTATTAGAGAAGAAGTGGAACAGTGTGGTGCGGTTGCAGAGGAAGGTGGGGATGCTCAATCTACGGTTGCCATGACGGGATGCTAATAAATCCCCAGATAATGGATCTCGAAGCAAGAAATCTGAGTCTACAGAGTGAGCTTGACTCTGCGACACCTACCTCTTTATCAAGGCGGAATCAAGACCCTGCAAGTTGGCTTCCAAGGTCCCCCGCAAGGCATAGGCTAGAATCGCACCGAGAGCCCATCACCTGCGTTGCATTTCACCCCGTTTTCTCATCACTCGCATCCGGTTCAGAAGACTACAGTATCAAGATTTGGGATTGGGAATTAGGAGAGTTGGAGAGGACGGTAAAGGGGCATACAAGGGCGGTTCTGGACGTCGATTTTGGCGGACCACGAGGAGGAACATTACTGGCATCTTGTTCTAGCGATCTTACAATCAAGCTATGGGATCCCAGCGACGAATACAAAAATATAAGGACCCTTCCTGGACACGACCATTCGGTCTCGGCGGTGCGTTTCATACCGAGCGGTGCAGCGGGATCGCCTGCCTCTGGCAACCTCCTGGTGTCAGCAAGTCGAGATAAGACGTTGCGAATATGGGATGTATCAACAGGATACTGCGTGAAAACCATTCGTGGGCACGTGGAATGGGTTCGGGATGTTTCGCCTTCTTTCGATGGACGATGGCTGGTATCAGCTGGACATGATCAAACAGCACGAATATGGGACGCTGCTTCCGGAGAATTAAAAGCTACCCTGCTCGGGCATGAGCATTATGTGGAATGCTGCGTATTTGCGCCACCGTCAAGTTACGGGCACTTGGCGACAATTGCCGGGTTGAAAAAACCGCCGGCTGCAACGAGCTCGGCCGAATATGTTGCGACAGCAGGGAGAGACAAGTTGATCAAGATATGGGATGCTCGGGGGACTTTGATCAAGACTCTTGCCGGTCATGATAACTGGGTGAAAGGACTGGTGTTCCACCCAGGCGGAAAATATCTACTCAGTGTTGCTGATGACAAGACACTGCGATGTTGGGACCTTACGCAAGAAGGAAAACAGGTGAAGAAGCTGGACGATGCACATGAGCATTTTGTGACCTGCATTCGATGGGCTCCGAGTGTTATTAAAGATTCTCCTGCTGTAAATGGGGAGAATGGCGCCACAACAAATGGAGCACTGAAGAAGGACGATCCCAACAAGATTGCCATACGGTGTGTCATTGCCACAGGGAGCGTGGATAAGAGTGTTAGAGTCTTTGCATCATGATGAAGGGTGGTTACCGAGAGGATTTGAGGAGTCGAGGCGTTGTTAGGCATGGCTCATTGCAGATTGCTTGATGCATGATGCTTACTTTAGGTTGGCTACGAACATATCACGAACGTTATGCTTAGCATGTATAGGAAGATTATTTCTTCGATGGCGAATTGAAATCATCAAGGACAAGTCCTCGTAGAGTTGCGGTAATAAAACCATTCACTGCTCAAAAGTCAATGTGCTTCCGCCAGCCAAGTGATATGTGATGCATTTCTGGAGTTGAAATATTGATAAATTCAAGCAACAGTTTTTAACTGTGTAAATGCGTTTCTTACACTGTAGATAGACACTATTCCCAAAGAAGCAATATGGCAACAGCCTTGCAAGAGCCTCATCCATTTTGAGTCACGCTTGCGCAAGGCTACAGAATCTTCAAACCTCAGCCCAAACAATTCCGATCACCACACTTCCTCCACCACACCACTACACTCTTTCCCCGATTTCAAGTCACACATATCGTAACAATGTCCTCCATGCACGCCTTTGCGCGCAATTCCTCCTCCGAATCCTCTGACAACGATGACCCCAACGCCGAAGAAACAGAATTCGCAGACTACAATCCCCGCAAGCGCCGCCGCACCACGAAAGAGAGCGCAGCTCTTGGCGTATTCGGATCCGAAAGCGAGGATGATGGGCCTGGGAAACGATGGAAGAAGAAGAGTTTGAGGGGTAAGGGCATGAATTTTGTTTCGACGGGACAGAAAACTTTGGACGATGACGATGACGAAGAAGATGAGGACGAGGATATGGATGATGTAGACGATGATGAACAGGAAGAAAGACCCAGGGGTCTGGGGCTTGGTGCTAAGGGGTTGGGGTTTCAACCTGCGAAAGCCGAATCAGAAGAGGAAAGCGAAAAGCCAAAGGGATTAGGGAAGGGCTTGGGTTTCGGTGCAAGAGGATTAGGATTCCAGAGTCCCGCGCCCTCGAAGCCAAAGGCACCAAGTTTCGGCACACCGCTTGGGATGGGCTTCACGCCTTCTTCAGCCAATGTCCCCATTCTCAATGTAGCGGATGAAGAAGTTTCGACACCCAGGATGTCTATGCCCAGCGCTTTTTCGACGCCAGCAACGGGGAAGGGGAAAGGGAAAGTTGCTACAGCGGGACCCAACCCAGGCTCATTCGCAGCGCGGATGATGGCTAAGATGGGTTATAAGGAAGGACAGGGTCTTGGAAAGGAGGGCCAGGGTCGAAGTGGGGTTATTGAGGTTGTGCAGCGTCCTCAGGGTGCTGGTCTTGGTGCTGTGAAAGAGAAATCAAAGCAAGAAATTGCAGAGGAGAAAAGACAGGCGGAGATGAGAGGCGAGACGATTGAGGATTCTGATGAGGAAAGAAAGAAGCGTCGTAGGAAGCCGAAGGGTAGTGGTGCGGATAGTGGGACGAGCGGGATGAACACCCCGCGAAAGGTTCAGAAGCCCAAGTTTCGGACGTTGGAGGAGGTGCAAAAGGCTGTTCCTGGTCTGGAAATTCCGGATGTTTTTGCTCCTATTTTGGATATGTCGGGGCCTGGACAGCGGTTGCTTACATCTACATCGGGACTTTTGACACCAACTGCTGTTTCGTTCGAAACTGTTGAACAGACAGAGTCCAGGAAGTTGGTACGACGGGCTCAGAATGAACTTTCGGCTCATGTGGAGGAATGGAAGAATCTTGATGAGAGGAAGGCCTATGTTGCAATGGAAACTCTGCAGGAACAACAGGGTATTGATGAGTTACAGGCAGCCGTAGATCAGTTCAGCCTTTTTGTGGATGCTGCTCAAGATATTTTACAGGCTTCGAAGGATGGGCAGTGGGATCCCATCATTGAAGCACTTACGACAGCGGATAAACTTCAAGTTTCTGGGGTCAGTGAAGAATTATCAAACACTTCAGTAGCTGCAGTACATCCGTTCTTAAGTCAAGCAACTGAAGGTTGGCACCCACTTCAAGACCCAAAATTGAACGGCATGGCGCCTCAATTGTTTGAAATACGGCATATCTTGGGAGCTACGCCAAACAACGCAATCACGAAACAGAGTCATGAGCTCAACGGCTATCGAAAGGGCAAATCAACGACTGCCTACGAAAGCATGATCTACAAAATCATATTTCCCAAGATCGTTTCAACAATCAATCAAACCTGGGACGTACACAACCCCACCCCATTGCAAGCTCTCCTCGATGCCTGGGAAGGTCTTCTACCACATTTTGTTCGTTCCTTGCTTCTCGACCAAGCACTAGTCGGGAAACTGAATGAAGCAGTCTCATCTTGGAACCCCCGAAAACGACGTTCCCACGAGCTTCCTCACCTCTGGCTTTTCCCCTGGCTCCAGTACCTTCAATCCCACCACGCAGACCCGAAAAGCTCCCACGGTCTTGTCAGCGACGTGAAACGCAAATTCCGACACCTCGTCGACGCTTGGGACTACCGCAAAGGCGTTGTTCCCGGTTTACGCCAGTGGAAAGAAGTCTTGTGTCCAAGCTCCAGGAATGACCACTGGACCCCATTAATTATGAACCACGTCCTACCCTCCATGGGACGATTCCTCAAAAACCCACAATACTTTATGGTCTCGCCACAAGACCAAGAACCGTACATGGGCGCCCTACAAGGCATTTTTGCTTGGCAAGATATACTGAAACCTCGGATCGTGGCACAGGTCATGGTTGACGCTGTGTTCCCTATGTGGCACGACGTGCTGCACCAATGGCTTACATCTACCGGCCCGAACGAGGAAATTGGCCAATGGTTTGAGTGGTGGCGTGACGATGTATTCCCAGCTGACATCAAGAACTTGAAAAGTATACAAGACGAGTTTGAGAAAGGTCACGAGATGATCAACCATGCCCTCGATCTCGGCTTTAGAGCCTCAACTCATCTCCCTGCGCCCCGCGCTACCTCCCCGCCTAAACAAGCACCCGTCGCACCTCCCAAACCCGCACCAGAGCCAGTCATCGAGGAGGTTACATTCAGACATAGAGTCGAAGACTGGTGCATTGAAAACGACCTGCAATTCTTGCCTGAAAAGAAAGTCATGCACGATCGCGGACAACCGCTGTACCGTATTACTGCTGCGGGGAATGGCAAGAATGGCACGTTGGTGTATTTCAAGGGCGATAGTCTTGTGAGTGTGAGTAAGAAGGGGGAGTTGGGCATTGTGTGGGAGAATGAACAGGCGAGGGATGCGCTTTTGGGGGCTGCGTGGACGAATGTGAAATGATGAACAGGAATAGAGTGGGAAGATACCAATTTGATACCCTGAAATGGAAGGCATTTATCATACTGTGAATTATTATTAAACTCTTCATCTGGGGCGGGATAGAGTTACTACAGACTACCCATTCTCCCTATACTTCCCTTTTCGGTGATCTATGCGTTCTGCGTTCCACATGACAGACACTTACCACCTAACCTCCAAGCCAACGCAACGCAACGCAACGCAACGCACCGCACCGCAAGTGCCGACTCTTCGACCAGAAACGTACCACAGAAGCCTCATTCATCCACCCCCAATTCAAACATTATTACTCGAGTATTATTCTCATTATACATGACCAGTGAGTATAACAACACACCACACCCTTCCCTCAAACCTTACTTTATTTTACACTTCAAACCCCCTCCCTTCATTCAATTTCCCACCATCTCCTCAAATCAACCGCGTACTCCGTCTTTAATCACAAGCTCCACGCGTCGCTATATCCATATCGCCGACGGCGGTACGGTATCCGAAGGCTTGGGCTTGGGCTTGGGCTTGGGCTTGTTACCTTAGCTCCTAAAATAGTTTTACGGGACGGGGATGGAAATAAAAATAAAACTAAAAATAAAACGCTAAGCTGTGGATCCTAATCCTGTCCCGTTCTGTTCTACTGTATGGAGACGAGACCTCGGCAGGGTGGAGCCGAGGTCCAGGTCTTGCGTTAGGTTTGTTTCTACGGAATTGCCATATGGGACCGACTGACTGAAGTAAGGCCGGAGGAAGCTATACTGGTAGCCCAGGGCCAGGTCTCTCGTCTATTTGATCGCTGGAGGGAATAGCATGTAATAGCAAGATCAGTATCCAATAGATTTTCTCTCATATCATCTCATCATTACACATAACTAATACCCCTCTCCATCTCCATCGCCAACTCATCTTCATCCCAACCATCCACCTCCCAACATTACCCGAGTTCAAGTAAGGTAAGTCTCTAACTCAAGCAGCAGGACTCTTGCACCCGAAACTCGTCGCCTGACTCGCGCCATCAAACGCGCTCATCAGCCCCAAACAACTGCTGTAAATGCCCAACGCAGCCGTACACAGCGCCCCAAGGAAATAAAACATGTTAAAGCTGTTCAGATGCCACTTGACCTTGAAGCCCCTCACCCACCTCTTGTACCCGCGATCGATATAACTATACGTGCGCGTCGCAGGGTCAAACTGCTCCTCGGCCGTCATAGCATCCTTTTGAATCTGGAATCCAAACGCCAGGATCGCCGGGAACGTGTACGTGAATTGCAGAATGCAAAGTGCGCCCACCAAGCCCGAAATATACGAGAATGACGGGATGGCAGCGCAGACCACAAACGCGAGTGCCCAGTACGCGGGGACCATGGCTACCCAGAGCCACTTTCCCGCTTTGCTCGTAAGAGGCGGTGCATTTAGCAACTCTTGAAACACCTCAACGTAAGCAACCTTGATCCCAATATTGCCATACAGCCCAGCGGCGATGAGACCCGTCACGATATTCATGATATTCGTCGCCGTCTGCCAGGCATATGGCGAAAGTGATTGTGGGGCTGGGTTGTACGTGTATTGTCCCTGGTACGAGTAGACGAAGATGCCGAAGAACATGTAGCAGACGTAGATGAAGGTGTCGGCCAACAGCACGCCTTTCCAGAAGTCCATTGGATGGCGCATCTCACTCAAGAAGGAGATGAAGAGCATGGCTCCGCCGTACGAATACACGGCTTGGTTCAGGCCGTTGAGAGAGCCCGTGAAGCCGTTACCCCCTGTTGCGGCGCCGTTAGGGGGCGTGCCAGCGTATCGGTGGATGGGGCCAGGAGCAAAGAGGGTGCCATCATCTCCCCCGTACGAGGCTGTAATGGCTGTGAAGTTTGGAGGAGAGTTGGCTGCTACGCCCATGCAGATGAAAATAATAAGAACGTTGATCCAGACTGCGAAGTTGGCCAACCAGCCGAATCGCTGAAGGGTTCGGACCTGACCGATGATCATACCGGCAGCCATGAAGATTACAAGGCAGGCAATGAAACAGAGGTTTCCTTTCGCAACTTGCGAAATCGATTGGCCGTTGCTGAGAATGAGAATTGAGACGGTGAACAGAAGTTGGATGGCCTGCAGGATGTTGATTCCGTGACGGGCCCACCTGCCATAGACTCTGAAAAAGGTATCGGCATAAGAATTCATGGGGTATTTATCCGAATCGAGGAACAAGTAAACTTTCCAGAGTTGTAATCCAGAGCTATAGTCATTAGTTGCAGGTTTAATCGAAGTGTCTGATGTAACTTACTACATGGCAAGACCACCAAAGACGGTATATAGAGCCACACCTGGACCATAACCCATTTGAGCAAAGGCCCATCTGGATGTAAGTTAGTATGTCGATGGCGAAAGCAGGTAGAAACTCATGGGACGTACGGAACACTGAAAGGACCCAAGATATCCGTGGTAATTAGGTAGAACACACTGCTCCATCCGGCAGTTCGAACAGCACGGCTTGCATTCTTCCATTCGTTGTCGGTAACGTTACCCAGGTTTCTTTCTGGGTTCGTGGCTTTTTCTTCGAGCCCATTCTTCTCTCCAGGAGAAAGACTCTCAGGTGGCGTATTTGTGTGCTCTTGCTTGGGCTTGGAGAATCTGTTCATGATGACGCTCTTGACAGTCTTGGGTCCAGCGGCTGCGATATCTCTCTCGTTGGCCTCCTTCTCTTCAGCCCGCGTAAAGGCAGCATAGTAGGCATACTCTTCGAACGAGACGCTGGAGTCGTGGCACGCTTTGAGTAATTCAGTTTCAATTGGATGTTTGCCGGCCGCAACAACAGGATGCTCGGAGTTTCGAGGGTCAGCCTCAAGGGCAAGGGCAGAAAAGTTGGTAGTCATAAGGAGGTATTGGAACCTTCACTAGTTCCAATTGGGATGCTGGAAGACTGTAGCAAAATGTGCCAAGGGAAGGGGGGGAAGGGAGCTCATATAGCTGCTAATTCCTGAGCTGGGACAAGGCGAGGGGTAGGTGCTTCTTCCTCGGACGAGACTCAATTGTTGGCTCATGACCATTACAATATTGGATAAAGTGATTTATACGGCACGTATAGATAGAGAGAAAGCAGAAGCATGATTGGACGAGATGGCAAAAATCCACAGACCGAGGAAGATGCATCGTACGCCTATCTAGTTAGGTGGATCGGCGAGAGTTGATCCATGTTGTACGCTTGTGGTACCACCGCCACTCTAGTCTGCGGCGTCTTTGAGTGTTTGCGAGTTGGAAGAAGTTGTGATTGCTCAGATATAAGACAAGCAATGGCTAGACGTATATTGCCCCCGCTCTGGTACTTGGAGACCTTCCTATATGGGAAAAGCCCAGTGTCTGCTAGCCGTCTCTCCATATTTCAAAGCTTCTTTCAGGCTTCTGGAAGCTTTTACAACGCCACAGGAAAAGCTTCTTCGTGGTTTGTTTGTAACTATCGTCTCTGAATACCTCATGGAAGCGTCAGTCGCAACGTGACCTTCCTATCGTAGTCAACTAGACTCTCGTTACGGAGTAGACTGGTTGGTGGGCAAAGACGGGATATCATCCTCGGGGTCGTTTGCGAATGGGAAAAGAGAAAAGTTATATTGGCCACGGCCTGGCTTGTTTTTGATTTGATAATGTGTCCGGGTTGCGAGCAAGGCTGAAGTAGTGTAGATATGAGAAGGTTGCAACGTTGCCAACTTTGGAAACTGGTGTGTCCCAAGGGTGTGCGGTGTCTTTTTTTAGAGGGATCACGTGTGCTTACATGCGGGCTCTCCCTCTCCTTCCGTTGTTTGGGGTCCGAAGAGAGATCTGACATGTTAGACAGAGCGGATACTGCCGTACCGATCGTTTTATATGTTCGGAGATTGCCTAGTGCTTGATGCAGAAAGTTCAAGGTTGGTAGAACGTGATACTAAGTGTTGAACCCCTTTTCGGATGAGAGCCATTTGTTCTCGTGATACAATACAAACCACAACAGCGGCAACGTGTTCATAAAGGTACAAGTGGAAGGCTTGGTTATTGTGTTACCGCACAGTATATTGTACAGTAAGGATTTGAGTTGGTGACTGCTTGTTATACACCGGGGCGACATGCAAGGAAAGTGATTTCAAGATTCCTATTGTGGATGGTTACACAGTGGAATTTTGCCGGTGAGAAGATAGAGAGAGGGGGCAGCAAAGTCATATCGCAGCCTGGAGGCTGGGAGAATTCCTTCTCTTATCAAACTCACTCTTCCAGTTTCAACCTACGTCAAACCATACTTCAGCCTTATGATTGACGGTATGGCATCAGGATGATATAGATGGCAGTTTCGAGCGTATCTCAAGATTTCGGGATGCCTTACTCCCTTTTATATTCTCTCTCCCGCAGTCTCACACACACACTCTCTCAACGGATAGGAATCTCGAAGTGTGCCGAACGTGCAGCGATAACGACGCGCTCTAGCATTGAAAGCTTCGCGTTTGCATTTTACACGGGAAAGGATAATAGGTAGGAAATGATAAGAGAAGATCTGACGAGGATGAATAATTCTTCTCCGAATTTTATTATTATTCCTTCAAAAGAAAGCATTGTTGAGAAGAATATCCTCATCCTACAAGCAAACAATGTCCTGCACCTGGCCATATTTCTTATTACAAGACAGGCACGCGGTAGAAGCAGCGGTGGCTCGATCTCTACAAGATCTACGTTCTCTCTGGCCTTCTGCAGGCTGTAATTTAATATTCCACATGGGGCGACATGGTAGATAAGTACAATATTGAGCTGGCGTAGATAACATAGGACAAATCGAGACTTGAAGCCTTTGATGGCCCGTCTGATTGGTACTTGGCGGCGTAGACTGGCTTGGGTATCGATGAGGCGTCTCCAGGATAAGGATTGCTGGTGAAGTGCAATCTCTGCTATCAGTGCACGCATGCTGTACTCTGCTGTACTTTCTTTGCTGATGCTGCAGTGGCCAATACATTTAATCTAGTTTGAATGATACGATACGATACGATACGATACGGTAATAATAATATTGTTCGTACCAATACCGGGGTGAAAGGCGCGGAGTCAATACTTATTAAGTCTGGGCTTGACCCAGAAGGTGAGGGACGATACGATACGGTGTACTTCCAGTACTCTACTACGAGTACCGCTACTGTACTGTAGGTGAGGATGAAACGGTGAATCCTTGGTGTTGATAGGTACCGTAGAGGAATACTGCCCCTGTTCTGTCCTGTCTGCCCTGCCCTGCCCTGCCCTGCCAGCCCTGTACCTCGCTCCATCTCACTTACCTATTATTTATCCTTTTCCAAAACAAAAACAACAACACCACCACCAGAAATCACCAACCCTCCCTCTGTTCACAGCTGCTGGATGTATGCCCATACCCATACCCACCATGGCGTACAACGCTGTAGAACAGATCGATCACGATGATCATAGTGACAGTGACAGCGGCCATGACTCGAGCCCCGTGGCCTCTGCTTACCGGCAGCGGCCGTCGAATTCGCTTGCTTCACCAGTCTTTGCGCCACCTCTGTCTGCATCACTGGGGCTATTTTTGGACGACCCTCAGGATACGAGCAGCCACAGCCAAAACATGTCCTCCAGCACAAGCACGTCAGCAAATGGCCTCGCCCAAATGGTCCAATCAATTACTTCCCGAAGCACCAAAACAAGTGCCAGCTATGAGATGGTAGAGGAAGACGACTTTGCGGACGATGCACGCATTTCTCCCTTGTCCACCCCACACGAGAAAGGAGATTCTAATCCTGTAGGAGGACTAAACATAAATACCCATACATCAGGGCCATCAGCATCAGCTTCAGCATCAGCATCACCAAGCTATGAAGGCGGCAGCCCTCCAGCTGTTCCATTGCACATTCCACTCCCCAAGAGACGCCGCAGTCCAGCCACAGCCACGATACCCGATATTGCCAGAAAAACATCAGTGCGGAAAGGGGCATTGCAACACCCAACTCCGGATCTGCAGGTTCTGCAAGGAGCATACACGGGCAATATTGAGCATCTCGAGAGGACTGCAGAGCGACTGAGCATGACCTCCTCCATCCAAAACGCAATAAAAGACCTCCACGATGAACAAAAACGCTCCGATAGCCGAAGATCTTCCCTCCTCTCAAATCAGGGCATGGCGGCGATAACACGGCAGGTGTCAAACAATTCCTCGATTATCGAAGTCAATTCTGCTGCACGATCAGGCGGGTACTCGCCTGCGGGTTTCATGATGTCTCCCAGAGGCTCTTTTACAACGGGTGGAGGAGTGAAACGGTCCGCCTCGAAAAGCTCGAGGTTCGGTTCCCGTCCCGAGCCAGAGTTGGAAGGGAGACCACTCGATTCATTTGTCAATCTACCTTCGATCCCTACAAACTCGCCCATGATGTCGAGGTCCGCCTCCATTGACGAACACGACGAAGGCTCTGCCACCCTCACGCGGCCGGTTGTCGACCTACTCGAGCGATCCAATGGGGCGAGACAAAGACGGACGACCTCTGCTTCGACGAATACCTACGAACAGGGGGAGAAGATGTTTGCGGATTTTGATGGGGTTCACAGTTACGAAGTGGATCCTAGTGAGGTCCCAGAAACGCCAGAGCATCAACAACGGAGAGCATCAGGGTATAACCTGGATAATCCAGACAATGTACAAAGAAGATTATCGTCTGGGACCGAGTTGGATACTGCGCATCGAAGGGTGTCGTATGCGAATGATCTCGAGATTGAACAGCGGAGGTTATCAGCTGGCAATCGACTGACAGCGGGATCTATGGCGAGACCGCAATCATATGCAGACCCGGATTCTGGCCAAGAAATGGTATACTACCCAGCTCCAGTGCCAATGATGCTTAATCTTCCTCAAAAACTATCCAAGGCTCCAAGCTCAATGGCGAGGGACAAGAGAAGGTCCCAGGTCATGAGCAATATCCCGCCGGCAGCTCGCCAATCGGCCATATGGCTACCAGATGTGTTGGAAGACGAGCCAGATTATGCAGAAGATGTGGGCATTCATGACATGGAATACGTGCCACAGCACCAGAGAATGACTATGGGAGGAAGACGGAGTACTCAAGATTTATCGAAATTACCTCCACAACTACGCGCTAGTGCATTCTTCGACCTCCCTGGCCCCGAGCAAAAGGTGGAGATGAAGGAACAATCCGCAGTGGCTACATTGGATAGTATCCTAGACGCGTCTGCTCATGCACCTGTAAGCGCTTTTACCGATCACGCATATGCTGGCCATCTTGGGGCCGAAGTCTATGGGAAACCAGAGCTTAAAAGAGCCAGCCGGAGCAGTACACAACTACTTCAACCCCCGACAACCCTTCCAAAGAAGCGCACAAGCTCATTCAACCTACTTCGTGGACGAAGGGCGAGCAGCAATGACTTACTGGAGCCAAACAAGTTGAAGAAACGGGCGTCTACAATGTCTGGGGGTTTGGATGAAACCAATATAAAAGTTGTCGCTGGTGAGGATGAAGATGAGAGCAAGGATACCACCCCATTGACTGAATCCGAGAACGATCCACAATCGCGCGTAGCAAGTGGTAATTTTGGTCTGAAGGGAGATGATCCCGAAGAATCGTCAGAGGATGAAGGGCAGCGAGACTATGAAGAATACCACGGCGCCCCGACCACCCTTCTCGCCGAACTACAATTACGCAAACAGCAGCAGAAGAAGCGAATAAAACCACTGGCCTCTGCTTATCCCAACGGTATGCATTCTACCCTCCTTCAACTTGACGCAGTCGCCCAAGTTGAGCAGCGTTCCCGAAAACAAAGGCGCGTCAACCTAGCCTGGGAAGATCCCTCAGCCCAAGAACCAGTCGACGAAGCAGATGATGAAGATGTACCGCTCGCAATGCTCTACTCCAAGAAAGAAGCAGAGATAAACAGACCAATTGGCCTAATGGAGCGCCGCGACATGGAAGACAACGAGCCGCTGAGCCGTCGTCGAGACAGGTTGCAAGGTCGTCCACCAGGTGCAGGCCGCGCTTCTACAATGATGAACCTGGCTACCTCCCCTGCCGACCAAGAAGAAGAAGGCGAGACACTGGCGCAGCGCATACGTCGACTGAAAGAAGACGGGACAACAACTCATCTTCCTGCTGCTCGCCCAATATCTGGGGATTTTGCCTCGGAGATGATGAGTCAGTTTGGGGATCTGAATGTTGAACCCGCGGGCAAAGGCAAGGAGAAGGAAATTGTAGCGCCAGAAGACGAGACCCTCGGTCAACGCCGTAAAAGATTGCAAGCTGAGCGTGACGCGCGAGCAAAGGAAGTCGGATCACAGCTTAACAAACGCCGCAGCATGGCTGATATTCTGCAAGCTCATCCGTCCGCGGGCGCCGGTTTGCGCACAACGAGTTATGAGAAGCCGGTGAGTGGATTGCTCGGTATGCATGAGAAGGCAAAGGGGCAACGGGCGAGTACTATGCTTAACTTGGAAGCTTCGCATGCTTTCCCATCGAGAGTGCCGGTTGGTGGACACAAAACTGGGTTCATTAATGCTGGACAGGGTGGTGTTCCTCAGCAACAACAGAACTACAACGCGAATGCCTACGGAGGTCAATTTCCACAGCCGAGCTTAGGTTTCAACACTCCTCAGCAAAGAATGATGCCCTTTGGCAACCCTTACGCAGCAATGGGATACAACCCCAATGCGATGCCCATGAACATGAATATGAACATGGCTTGGAATCCGATGATGGGTGCGCAGCCGCTTAATCAAGGGCAGATTGATATGGTGGAGAGGTGGAGACAAAGTGTTATGCAGTAATTTGTTTGGCGCAGCGCAGCACGGTGCAGGGAAAAGGTAGATTTGGGAGTGAGCGATACGGGCGTCAGAATTGGAATTGGTATGCATATTTAGCGGCATTGCATTGCATGGTGCTGGAACTGTTTGTCTGGTTTTAATGTATATATAATAGAAGGGTAGACGAAATTGAACGATATTATAATTGCTTTGATCTGTATATGGGAATGAGGAGACCACCACTAGACTGCCCCTTTTCACTAAGCGAGCTAGGTTCCCACCTCCACGGAATCCAATGCCTCAGTCCAGCATTACGACCTCACTTGTTCACGAGTTGGATATCGGATAATTAACGATTTACTTGATCCTAAAACATGTAAATCAAGAGAACTCCCTAGCTAGATGTTGGAATAACGAAACAGCAGAATAGAGAGGAGTGGAAGTTAATTCATCATAATTCTAGAATCTAGATAATAGAGAACTGTAAAAAGAGCAAGTGCAAGAGCTCTCTATAGCAAGATAATTACCAGAATTCCCTTTCGATACTCGATATTCGGTATTGTGATAAGGACTTGGCTCTTGTGCTTAGTATAGGAGGGGAGTCTGTGTGTGTTTATAGCAGGAAGTTGTGCTGTTATGAGATTGGAAATTGCAAATGAAAGGATGATTGATTGGAAGTTAAGCGCCTCATAAAGAGGCGGTACGAAGGAGGAGGGAGTCTGGGTGATATAAGATTATGTTCGTAAAGTAGATGAGAATAAGTAAGGGTTTTTAATTATTATTAACAGCGTGTGAAATGACTTGAGCTGACTTGAGTTGTGACAACTACTTAAGTCAACCCACGCCTTGAAAAAGAGGATTCAACTCAACTTCGCTTGAATTAACTTAGCGTTGGTTTTGTAGATACGCTGAGTTTCTAGGAGTCTTTTCAAGTTATGGTATATCTTTTTTTTCTTTTACTACGAGTACGAGTAGGTAGATAAGAGTTTCCTTCCCAGGACACCGGGAAAGGCTACATACCTAACTCTAATAAGCACTGGAAGCAGGTACACGAAAACAGCAGTATACAACTCTAGGGGTAATTGTAATGTACTTCTAGAAGTAAGTAGAAAGTCTTAGTTGATGTGTATTGTGCGGTAGATTGAATACCTCTAAGAGCTATTTAAATCCTAATAATAAAGACTTCTAGATTCATGTCTAGGGGAATTCGGTACTGTAAATATTCTTAGGATAGGAACGGTGGATAAGAGATTATGTATCGAGGTTGGGTTGTGATTTGCTGGTAAATGGCTAAAGAGAACAGAGAGAAAATAGACTCATGCGTATTAACAAATCAATAGATGCAAAGTCCAAGAGTCAGAGAGGAATCTGGCGCGCTCATAGTCATCTCATAAAGTTCATTGATAGAACTTGTAAAGTGTTCATTATCACATCCGTTCATTTATCCTTATTCAATCAAACACCGATCTCCAACAGTGTATTCGCTTTCTACTCTTCCAACCATTACTCCCCACCGAATCTCCATCTTATCCCGCTACGCAATTAAGAGGCCTTAGCTCGCTCCAAAGGAACCTCTTTTACTAGAAACGTTTTCCGTGGGTCCTGATGCGCTGTACTGTACCCCCAACGTATTCATGTTGCACTTACACGTAATGCTCTAGACACGATGAGCATGGTGAGGATCTGAAGTGTGTTTGAGCGGCAAGGCTAGGGGTCATACATGCCCTTTCTTTCGAACCGGGAGGTCGTATATAAAGAGATTCAGTTTCAGATAAGTAATCATTGCGAGTTGCAAAGCGATGCTCGAGAGGCTCTGCGATGGCGCTCTATAGGTGGGATAATTGAGCACGAAGGAGTTGAACCTTATTCTAGAAGCAACGGCAGGAGAACGATGGGATGGTAAGAATGATTTGTCCACTTCTACGAAAGAATGTTGATCGAGCAGCGAGGCTGTCCACTTCTCCATACCCTGCGCTTAAAGATACTTCCTCTTTCTTGCTAGCCATATAGGGGAAAAAGAGGCGAAAATATGATAGTGTTAAAGTATAATAGACAAGTTTAGACTGTTGAGATGGAAACTTTAAATATTGCGAGTCGGTAACACCGAAAGAAATAACATTCGAGGAGACACGAGGAGACAGGGAAGTCATACCAAGTGCGCGGGACTCCTGAGTCGGGAGTTGCGTTTAGGTTTGAAAACAGTTCTCGTATTCCAAGCACTTGTCTCGTATTCTACCTGCAAGACATGGTCAGATCATTTATACCATCATACTCGGTTTTGCGATTTGAAGTCAAGACTAAAGTAGATTGAGAAGCAATTTACGCCTAAGAATTTACGGGTAGGAGATTAAGTGGCCAATAGTAGTAGGCTCGCTCTGCTTGGTGGGAACCCGGGGTGAAGTCTTACCCGTCCCGGGAAAGTTTTTCTCCTGACACCGATTTGCAACAAAACAAAAGCTTGCAGATGGCCTAAAAGGGACTCTTGGCAATAAAGAACCAATCAAACCTCTCGTTCTAACCCTAACCCTTAATCACGAAATGCAACAAAACATCCAGGAGCAGCAGCTTATGGAAATCAGGTGATGGACGGAATGAAATAGAATAGGAGAGCTAGGTTGAACAACAAGAGACAAGTTGATTAGCAGGTGGAACTTTCCAAGACTTCAATAAGTTGTCTCCCGAAGAATATGAACACCTTTCTGTCTCGTTACACGTGAAGGGCTCCTTACATGTCTTGACTCCATTTCCATCGTCCCACCAAAGAAAAGACAGACCCATCCCATCTCATCTCCACTCCCACGTGGTGCAAGTGCAACCGCCCGAAACCAAAGACGAACACATCCTCGGGTCACCGCATAGACTGGCTCTGGAACGAACGAGATCCTCAAGCTCACTTGAAAATCTCTACTCTGCCAGGTAAGATGCGAATCCGACACGTCACGCCTTGCAGAATCAGAATCCCAGCCTCATGCATATACGGAGCAAAACCCGTAAAACCCACAAAGACATCTTCCCTGGGTTTTCTTTTTTCTGGTGGGATAAAGTGGGCATGCAAATTTTGAGATTTCCAAGTCATGTCGTTGAGGTAGATCATGGACGAACAGGACAAACACCAGGGGAAGAATTCCACGTTGATCGACCGCCAGGACCTGTGGCCCCAATCAAAGGAGTTTAGTGTTACCAGGGAGACCCGTCTGCTTGGTAAGTTCCACTGGTGATTTTGTGATTGTGGATGCGGAAATTGCATGGCTGTCCAGTCGCTTGGAACTGGAGCCGCCCCATCGAGGCAGAATTTTGACTTTGACCTTGAATCAAGCTCCTGGACCCTGTAAACCCGTATTCTTGATGGCAAAAACGTGGTTTGCTCGATTCATGTAACTTTAATCCTCTACTTGTACTATACGGAGAACTGGTAATTTGGTTTACATGGGAAAGACTAATGCATCTGAGTAAAAATGTTAGAATTGAGCATATGAATAGTTTAGCTTGATTTTACCTATAATATACTACCTTGGGTATATATGCTCAAATATCTATAAGTGAGTGATATAATATAAAATCTGCATCTGATAGAGTTAGAAAGATTAATCCGGTTTTTGACGAGTGCCGGGCTTCAATAATAAATACGTATTCGGAGTCCTAGCTTTGAGGCCATTCCAACGAACTAATGATTTCCGCATTTAGATATTATACATTACCATGTCCCGAGTAGTGTGGATCCAAAGAGGTGTTGCTGGGTCGTGGGGAGACATTTTAAAACCAAGTAGTACGTACGGAAGCATACTAGAAGCATTCTGGAAGTCCCGGTAGAAAACATGCTTTTGCGGATCCGCCTTTGCGGGTGGCTGGGAGACGGCAGGTTGTGAGGCTGATTTGAATGGATGAAAAGGCGACGCGGATCATGAACCGGGACCGGCGAACAGGGCATAAAAGTAAAAGTCTTGAGATGAAGGCACTAGGGCACCCTGCCTACATGGAAGAGCATGCCCCGGACCGTTTCCAGCTTGCTTCCAGTGTTTCTATCTGTTCCACAGTATCCTTGTCTTTGACTGCTCCATTTGCTGCGCTTTGAAAATCTAAAACTTCGGTTGAGCATCGCATCTTTGGGAGCGTTGACCCTCAGGACTTCCACGCGACCATCAGGGTTTAGGGATGCATGCAAGGTGCACTGCAGGAAGGGGGCATGAAAGGGGGCATAGAAGAAGCCCCGTAGAAGAAGCATAGAAGAAGCATAGAAGCCCGGCACTGTACGTAGGCATGAGACATCCTTCCCTACGTCGTGTTGCCCAGTCTGGTAATACCTTATGGGGCCCCTCCCTTATAGGGTGGTTCACCAGATTCAGATTACTGGAGAGACAGGATTGATAGCTAGATTGCTATATCAGCAGATGGCTGATCATTGCGGCTATTATCAGCTGTTGTCGCAAACAACAACTTTAGGAAGGCGATGGAAGAAGAAGAGGACTCGTGATGATGTGATGATGTGGTTGTGTTTGAATTATCCGGACTATACCCCCGTTTAGAGTACTAGACCGATGTTTCTGGGGTAAAGTGAAGTCAAAACTCGGGAAGGAGTCCAAGCAAACATCTACGGCCGAGTGGATTGAAGTTCAGCAGCGTGGAAATAAGAAAAGGTACGTATTGCCGAGGTAGATTAGATTCCTCCAGTAGTAGGCAGGCAGTCTATGCTTCATAAACGAGGCAAGAAGAAACAAGACTTGAGCCATTATTGACGTCTCCTCATGCTTGAACCGTGAGTTACAGTACTCGTGCTGATTCATCTAAAGGGTCTTGCTTGCGAGCTCAAGAAACAAAGTTACGGTGGGTGTGTGAGGTTGATCGGGATCAAAAGGAAATCGGCCGGTAAGAACCCCTTATTCCAGTACCTCGCCGTCGGGTCTTGACCAGCATCGACGGGCATTCAAGATCCAAGAATAGAAAAAAGGAACCGATGAAGTAAATTATCTTTTACTGTATCTTTTCCCTGGTGATACCCGAAACCTACCCTATGATGCCCCTAGCCGTTGTTAGAATTTGACAAACGATCAGCGCTCAGCACTCAGCACTCAGCGCTCAGCAGAGATGCCGGGTACGCTAATGCCAGGTACGAGGCATCAAATCTCTGCCTCCTGCAGGGGTCATCCAACTACACTCCCTACTGGTACAGTAAGTAGCATAGGATAGCACCGACACCGGCTCTGTTCTACTGGAGCCGTACTGTACGATACCTTAGGGCACGCTCGGGAGTCCGGGACGTCTGCTGAGTGCGATATCAGAGCCCCATCTATACATTTCTTGGTCCAGTAGTGGCCTCGAATGCCCCGGAACTTATCTTATCACGATACCGTATGCTATCAACTGAGCCTCTTCCTTCTCAAGATCTTGAGCTCTGTCTTGCTCCTACATAACATGTTATTTCCTCTCGGGATTCAAGGCTCAGGCGAGTGTCACATCTCATGTTATCCATTCTGGTGATATATTGTGATTTAGTCAGTTGATTACAGTCATGATACTCGAAGTTACTGGTAGCACCAAATGCCGGCGCTTGAACAAGATCTCTTCCCCACTCGATCGAGCAGTACCGTACAGTAATGAAACTGATACAGGACAGGGTCCTCGCGAGGATATCTGACTCGTTCTTTAGGCTCTCCGACCACCAATTATCCTGAGGGTACCAAATAGATCCAGATGCTGGGCCACTCGTCTGAAGAGACAAACAAATAGCATACAGTACGGTCGGTATGAGGCGTCACCTCGCAAGACGGAGTGGACGTGGACCCCCGCACTCAAATACACTACCTCCCGTACTCCGTATACTCCGTAGCTCTCCAGCTTCCCCTGATAAATCAACAAAGCTAGATGATTCACTCTCTCCTGTTGAGGTTTGGCGACTCAGACCTCCGTAAGGTAAGTCTAGGTCTTTTGCCAAGCTCGTCGTTGCTACGATACATCAGGAACCTAGCCTCAAAACGTTAGATGTGGCTTATATTATTCGGGCCCTCCACAACGCCCCGATTCCAGCAGTCCGTTTACACCCTGGTACAACATGCCCTGCCTAACTGCATGCGGGCTCATATGGGCGCCGGAGACCACTAGAGCACATTGGGATATGCTAGGAAGCTTCATCCCTGGCTTCCATAAGCCACCGAACCTTCGACGCTACGCCGAATATCCCCTGGTCAAGCGACCGGGTTCAGGTTCCCGCTCAATTTGCTTGCCTATCTAGGCAGCTCTCATTGGCTGCCCCGGGCGATTGTGTGTTACATGTTTAGGGGCATGTTAGGGCTGCTGGTGGTTGCCGCCGAGATGGTTTGGCTTTCTTTTGGCTCGAATTTGGCCGTGGGACAGATTATGCTAATTTCCACCCCTTTCCTCATTCTGTCCTCCGTACAGCCTGGCTTTGGCACGACTGCGCTGCGCTGCGTACGAGTTAAAGTACGAATGTCAGTATATACTTTATCCATGACTCGTACTGTAGCTGTGCAGCACAGTCAGTTTTCCGTACGACTCTTGCTGACGCATCTGAGTAATAATGCCTCTATTTGGGTGCATCCAGTGCTGCACTGACTGCACTGCGCTGACCCAGTACTACGTAACAATGCATCGCATCCCATCTGGCTGCCGCACCAGTAGGCAGGCGTACCTCGTGGTCGTCGTGGTCGTGCGCTCAGGGGCATCCAAAAGACTGGTAGCAATCTGCGTCATGTCAGGGCTCAGAAGGGATTCCTCCCACCGAGATGATGATTTGGGGGTAGGCCGTAAATTTAAATTTATCTGCTAGCTAGTACAGACAGAGTTCGCGCCGTGGTGATCCCCAGTACCCCCGTTTCGTGTCACTCTCTTCTCCCGCCGCTCTTTTCTCTCCTCGCTGCTGGCCCTTGGCGTGGCATTTCAAAAGAACCGTAAATAATATGCCACTTGGCTGAATCACCCCCTTTTTCGCCCTGGCCGGGATCTCCAGTTATATTTATTACTTTTACTCGACTAAAAATGTTACCCGTTCCGCATAGCACACGCCAACCGGCTACTGTACTACTCGACTCGCCCATGAAATGAAATAAATTATAATTATATAATTCCATGGCCCATGCTTCGCAGCTCATTTCGATATGTCTTTTTTATTCCGCCTTCCCCTAGTTCCGCCATGCCGTCAAGCATCATCATCCCTGAACCTTCCTAACTCCTGGCTCCCCGTCCCTGGGCCTCCGAGAAACCCAAGAAGGAGATCTGCTCCCTTGTCTGGCATGCAATTACTGCTCGTATAAGACACTTGGGGCCCCCTTCGCACACAAAATTAATCTTTGGACTTCTATGTAAAATCCGCCCTTGGCCTCTATCTCTCCTGTCTCCTCTCAACTCAGGATTTCTTACTTCGAAGTACTTCCGATCAACGATTCCAGGTCTTAAACTCACCCACCTGCAACCGCAACTGCAACCTGCACCCTGCGTACCTGCATACCCTCAAATCAGACCAACAGCTATTCCGGGCCTCTAAAATCCTCCGTCTTACCGGCAGCAGTTCACGCAAGATCCCTACAAAGCATCTATATCGGCTACCTACACCACGCGCGCACTACGAACACCGCATCAAGGTCACAGCACAGCTCCCGCCTATATCCTCGCGCCGTCGCAGAGAGTCTCAGATTATCAAAAGCCACCAGGATCTTTACGAAAGCAATAAGAAATCGTGCTCGGGCCATTCTTGAACTTTTTCATAAAACACCCCGAAGTTCCTCTTCCAGCTCTGCCGCCACATCAAATCCGCCTTGCGATAACAACGTTCTTGATTGGAAGTTCTTCGGGTTCATCAGCTCTCCTTTTTTCAGGAGGCAGCTAGCTTTGCGCAACAACGCAGACCACAAAAATAAACGTGAGTCAAACTCAATTCCCGAATCCTTGCATTTTGGGTCCGAACACTTGATGTTGCCCACGAAGTGGCAATGATTTCTACAAATAGCAATTTCTTTCTGCCTAGTATGTATACAGCATCGCTGACTCGAGATCCTTCTCCTACAGTCTCCATACACAATGAGGTTCACCGTAGAAACCCAGGCTTTCAACATGGGACGAGGCGCCTATGATACAACCGGCGTGCCTAAACCACCTCCACCAAAGCCCAAATAAAACCGGCCATCGAAGCCTCAACCCGTCGATACCACGACTGATGATCCCCGAGATCTCAGAAACAATCACACCAGCGCCGACTCGAGGTTCGCCTCGACCAGCGACGATTTTCGATTTCAGCATTTCATTCACATAGACATTTCTGCGAAGAAGACTTTCTAATACCCATCGAGTCGACAATTTTGACTTCTTGTACATTACACGATTTGCAACGATTCTCATTCCTGCCATCAATACATTCCAACACCTCGATCGCCCTATCCAGCTCGAGCTCCACCCCTAATACTACACATCGCAAATCTCAACCTCCTTGCTTCTTTTCCACCAGCGAGTCTCGGACCACAGTACAACAGCTCACTGCCGCTTCTTTCGCATTGCCTTCAATATGTTTATCGAATTTGCTCGGTCTAGATTTCGTAAAACGGGACATCTCACGGGCCAGAACATCTGCGGCGTCCATCTAATCTGGACTCATGGGATACAACATCTGGGCATATTCCTTGACATCTTGGCTCTTTTCATTTGTTTCGGTGTTTAAAATTGTGGTTCCCACTTGTATCATCATGTTTATTCTTTCGTTATCGGGGCAAAAAATGGGATCTTTGGGGTGTTCAAAAATTTGGGCTGGAAAAATTTGTCTGCGCATATAGAATTTGCTTTTATGTTTACTAAATCTCCGTTGGAGCTTGCCTGATCGACCCTCACGGGCGACGGCTTGCGCTTGTTTGTATAGGATATTGTAAGAAAGAAGGACAAGTTGGCTGTTTGACTACATTTTTTCTCTGCCTTGCTCAGCTGAAACCCCTTTACCGTTGTACTGTATTCTACTTTTTGTTTTCTTGCAGGGTCCGGGCTTCTGCGGGTACCTGCGTCAATGTCTCTCGGGCTGGATCCCTGATGTGAATTGAGGGTGAGGTTGGCTGCAGAGGATAAATTAGATACCCATCATAGACTTGTATGAATGCTTCTGCAGAGAAGAACAAAAGAGCGAGCGAGCACTTTGGACGGACCTGGTATCGTGGGCGGTAAAACTTTAGATAATAAGAAACTAATAATCATATCATATTTCATCATAAAGGCCTCACAGCAAACAAGCAAACCTCATATACCATGTCTAATGCAACAACACCTGTCATATTCCGTGTCCATCAACCCGTATTGACCTTACGCTCGGTCGTCCCGGACTGGCAAACAAACATCTCGCAATCAAACGAATTCCTGGCAAATACACGAAAAAGCAAAGTCAAGCACACCATTTCCCGACGTACTCGTATGAGATAGCTAGGTAAGGCCTACCATGTCAAAGTATCTTCATTGAAACAACCCCACGCCTTATCCACGGGTACGGTACGTAGTATCTGCAGCAACCCCCAAGTACAAGTCAGATGGTCATACCTCCGTACAGTACGTACTGTACGGTACCCGCCTCCTCCACATGGCATGGCATGGAGATCATGTACGCTGCACCTGCGGTCCTGCACTGCACCGCTCCCGTTTTCCATGCATGATGGGTACGTCCGTTATCCACATCCTTCTAGAAGAAACCGCTCACTCGGTGCATGCAGCCCACGCCACTGCGCGACTACCAGTAGACTGGAGACTCGTTTAGGAAAGAGTTTTAGTGCATTGTCTATTTTTATGCAGGCGCGGCGTGGGCGTGTTTGGGGTGCGTGGGTGGGGTGGATCGAGATTAATTGGGAAGGACGACGGTGATGCGTGGGGGGAGGGGAGGGGAGGGGAGGGTAGGGTAGTGTAGTGAAAGTGAGATGGGGGTTACGGAGTATATTTGCTGGGCGGTGTGACGAGTAAAAGGGGGAGTGGGTGAAGTGGAGCGGAGAGTGCCTAAATGGTCAGAGGTGGTAGCCGTAGCAGACTCGCGGGATAGGCGAGAGATGATGAAGCCAAAGCTCCAAGAGAAGATAAACAACTCTAGGTACGACAACAACCGATTAGCTAAAGGAGGAGTTCCGTTCTACAGACAAGTGAGAAAGGAGATAGCAACAAAGGCTCAGCAATCATCACCGAAATCCCCATCAGCGATCTCGCCCACAGACACCGCCTCGACCTCGATCAACCCCACCATCAAGCCTACTCTACCCCTCTAGAACTCTCACAGCGCCCCGAAACCCTCGAACCCTTAACAACCGCCGAAATGTCAATAATCCAGCAAGTCTCTACTGCCTCCCTCTCCGACAACTGGCGTACAATCAACATTGATGCCCTTGACCCGGAATCTTCCTCCAACTTTGACACCACAACCCTCCACCCGGCTTTCGCTCCGGTCTCAGACGCCGAGATTCGCAATGTGGGACAGCAGGTTAAGCAGTTATTAAGAGGTGGAGATGCAGAGGGGGCGCTGAGAGGTGCTTTGGAGAGTGCGCCGTATGGGGGAGATGCTGGTGTCAAGGTATGTGGCAGTCATCTACTTGTGTGGAGCGGGGCTGTGGAAAAGGATACGAGGAAAGTTTAGATGAAATGTAAAGGTTATTGGAGAAAGAAGTGCAATGGGAGCCGGAGCTGGCGGTTGAGGCACAAGTCGATGGCCGAGGAAGAGGATTTGGGAAATATCTGGGTGATAAGGACGAGTGCTGATACGTGATACAGGAAGTGCATCTGCAGACTGTGACTGAGGTCTTGCAGTCGATTAAGGCGTCAGATATGACTCCTATGCTGCAGCGAATCTTCAAGACTGAGGGTGGCAGCGACGCTCTGGATGTTTTGATGAAGTATTTGTACGTCTCCTGGCCGTGTCTTTTGGAAGAGGCAAAGATTGTCTATTGATTGGTTTTTGGTTTTGGGATTGCAAATCTCCAAAAATAAAAGCATGCTAATATTGAGTATTTCAACAGATACAAAGGAATGGGCGCCTCCTCAACTCGCTCTCTCTCTCGAGGTTCAACCCTTACACCGCAAAGCACCGGTGCCGGATTTTCACAAATGGGCGGTAGACCACCTGCAAACGAGAGCAGCGGTTCTGCAATGAGCGTCTTACTGTCCTGGCACGAGAAGGTTGTGGACGTTGCTGGTCTGGGATGTGTTGGACGATGCATGACGGATTGGAGAAAGGTCTAGGACAAATGAGCATTGGAAGATTATCCTTGGAGCCAACGCACTGAAGAGCGGTATAGATACATCAAAAGCCTTGCCTATTGGAGTTCAGACGCAGCATGCAATTGACGGCCTTTATGAAGAACCTGGTTTTATAATTGATCCATCCAAGTGCTACATCAACTTCTTAGCCAACTAGGCGGATGATTTCACATGTTTCTCAGTAAGTCCTCCGATGTCGCTATGTGTAGTATATTAACTGCTGCAACAACAACTAGGAAGCAAGTTTCGTGAAGAATGATTCGGTCTATCGGTTTACCTTCCGCGAGACTTCATTCGCTTGATCCTTTACCCGTAGCGGGTCAATGGGCCGCCGTCCACTAATCCCTCGTTTCTCTTTGGTTATATTTGGAAAGTTCATGACCTCTTATTCTAGATCTAGCTAGACTCCGCTGTCGCTGGCTGCTTGTATGATGCATCACTTGCAAGTGCAGAAGTCGCCGTCTATTTGAACATCACGTATCCCTCAATGAAGTATCTTAAGAGTATAGTCTCCCACTGTATGAAGAAATCGGGCGAAATTGTCTGAATACTCTGCTCTACTTGCATTGCTACACCCTTCAGTTGCATCTCAATTAACATAGTTGCGTCCAGCACTTCAATGATTACCGTTCCGGAGCCTCACCCCCACTCTTCACTTGCTACTTTTCATCATGGGCCTCAGTCGAGCCGCAGAAGACCGTCCTACTCCTTCGGAAGTTTACAATTATCGAATCTATCTCCTCACATTCCTTGCCTGCTTGGGCAGCTGGATGTTTGGTTACAACAATGGTGTAAGCAACGTGAACCATTTTCCCCCTCATTCGGACGACTTCTAAAGCTCTACTGTCTGTTTGATGTCTTGGGAGCTTTTGTGAACTTGAACGTCACAGACTGAAATCCTTCTTCATTGCGCAATGCTGATACCGAATAGGTCATTTCCGGTGTCCTCGTTTTACCCTCGTTCTTTCGTGACTTCCATCTCCCTCCTGTTGGATCCCATGCATATAATAATGTGACGGCGAATATTGTTTCATTGTTCCAGATTGGTGGTTTGATTGGAAGCGTGGCAACCTTTCCTTGTATGAAGTACTGGGGACGGAAGGTTGCATTGATGTGTGCTGCAGTCGTCTACACGTTTGGTGCTGCTCTGCAAGTTCGTCACCTATGAAGGCTTTGAATGTAACTGACAATTTATCAGGCATTTTCCTACGGTAGACTGGGCATGATGTACGCCGGCCGACTAATCACAGGTCTCGGAACCGGAAGCGTCACTGTCATTGTCCCTTTGGTTCGCATTTAACCCTCTAATAGTCATCATCGTACCCCCTATTCCGCTAATGTCCCTCCAGTACATAGCTGAACTTAGCCCACCTGCAATCCGCGGCTCCCTAGTTGGCATCTACGAAATTAATAATCAGTTTTCATCTCTGCTGGGATATTGGTGCAACTACATTGTCAATGAATACATCCAACCCACCGAGACAAAACAATGGCAGATCTCCCTCGCCGTGCAAATCATTCCCTCAACCCTTCTTTTCTTCGCAGCACTCTTCATCCTCCCCGAAAGCCCACGGTTCTTGGTCATGAAGGGCAAGGCAGTCCAAGCCCGTAAAGTTTTGGCTTTTGTTCGCCACCTCTCCGTCGAACACGAATACATCAATACCGAAATGGACGAGATTCAAGAAGCTATCCAGAGACAATCTCAACCCCTCACTTCACACCCGCCCTCCAAGTTGGGGATCTTCAGAGAGCTATGGTGGAAAGGCAACCGGAATCGCGTGTTCATTGGACTAGGCCTCATGGTCGGCCAGAACTTGACTGGTATTAATGGTGTGAACTTCTACACGCCGACGATCTTCAAGAGTATTGGGTTTAGTGGGACGAAAGTTGTGTTGCTTGCTTCTGGTCCGATTTCCCATCCTAACAAATGCTGTTACAGAAATGCTAATAGATGAACAGGCATGTACGCCGTCGTGAAAACTATTGCCACAATCTTCTCCCTTGTTCTCTTCATTGACCGTGCAGGCCGCCGGAAGCTCCTCATTACCAGCTCCGTCGGCACAAGCCTCGCACTTTGGTATATAGGCGCTTTCGTGACAGCACGACACGTGGACTTGACCCGTCCGCAGGAGAAGAGCATTGCGGGATGGGTTGCCATTGTTTGTATTTACATCTACGCGGTTCGTCTCCCACCCTCGCTCACATGCGTGATCTGCGCTAACGAGAAGCAGGCATTCTTCTCATTCGCCTGGAACGGTGTCGTGTGGGTCTACTGCTCCGAAATCTTCCCCACCCGCATCAAGGAGCTGGCCGTCTGCCTCGTCACCGCCAGCCAATGGCTCTCCCAATTCGCCGTCGCGCGCGCTTCCCCGTACATGCTCTCTGCGCTCAAAGGCGGCTTCTTCTTCTTCTTCGCCTCGTGTATTGTCGTTATGGGCGTGCTTGTGTGGTGGGTGGTGCCGGAGACCAAGGGGCGCAGTTTGGAGGGCATGGATGAGATTTTTGGGGACGCCGTATGG